>JAJAGP010001882.1:0-152046 GCA_025084515.1 Ancistrus triradiatus | reverse complement strand
TTTCCATTCACGTCTTTCTTTCTCATTATTCTCTTTAGCCTGTCTTTCTTTTTTTCTTTCTTTCTTTCTTTCTTTCTTTCTTTCCTTAGCATTCATGGCTTTTTTCTTTCTTTTGTTCTCTCTTTCTTGCTTGCTTGATTGGTTCTCTTTAGCCTTTCTTTATTTCTCTCTTTCTTTCTTTCTTTCTTTCTTTCCAGTGTTCTTTCTTTCTTTTTCCATTCACGTCTTTCTTTCTCATTATTCTCTTTAGCCTGTCTTTCTTTTTTCTTTCTTTCTTTCTTTCTTTCCTTAGCATTCATGGCTTTTTTTCTTTCTTTTGTTCTCTCTTTCTTGCTTGCTTGATTGGTTCTCTTTAGCCTTTCTTTCTTTCTTTCTTTCTTTCTTTCTTTCATTCTGTCTTCCTTTCTTTCTTTCTTTGTCATCAGCCGATGTGTTTGTGATTGTTAGGACTGACAGTCAGTAAGGCTGTAAGCAGGGTTTCCCCTCGGCTGAATAAGCGTATGTCTGTAGCTGTGGCCACAGTAGCTGTATGGAGCTAAGCGCTCTGTTGCTGAGCCTACTCATTAACACTCTTCCCTCCTGTGGATTCCCAAACTGTTGGCAGATGTGGTGAATCGGTTGTGCCATCAACCCTCCCAGAGAGCAGTCTCACGCTGGTGGACTGACACAACACTATAATTTTACTGCCACATTCTCCCACACACACACACACACACACACACACACACACACACACACATATCCCTATCAAATTGTGTTATGCCATTAAGACTTTAATATCTGCAAATATTATCCGGTCGTGTTATATTCACTCTCATACTGGTGGGTGTGTTAAAATACTTCAAACGAGCCCCCCCGCACACACACACACACACACACACACACACACACACTCACGTAGAACAACAGCAGGATCATGCTGGGCTCATGATTAAAATCATTAAGCTTAAGCGTTGGATAATCACATGATTTACCAGAATTAATTATTTACTTACACAAAAGAAAAAACCCCTCTTTAATTCTGCATTCATTATTTCTACAGAATCGTCCTGTGTGCCTGCTGTACTGTCAGGAATTCTATTACGTAATTCTGTTAATTATTCATCACTACAGTACAGCGTTATATTTATTAATATTATTAATTATTTCAGTAATTCATTAATTAATTCTGTTATCCTGTATCGGCAGTAGACTCTGTGATGTGTGATTTATGATGTAAAAGCTCGAATGCAGGCCTCTTGCATGTTTTGATATAAAGCATTAACTTAAAGATCACTGTGGTGACCCGAGTTTGACCTGGTGGTGCCTTCTGACCAGGATGAGTTGTCACATGCAGGCAGGGACAGGAGGAGAGTGAGAGCGCATCCCTGATGCAAAAGTGGTTCCTGGTGACCTCGTGATGGAGGGAGGGAGGGATGGAGGAAGGAAGGAAGGAAGGAAGGAAGGAAGGAATAGCGAAAGAAAACAGAAAGAAGAAAGAAGGTCAGGATTGGTATCCTTTTATAAATCATTAACTAACTTATTTTATTAGTTATTTATTTTATTAGCTTTCTTTAAATTGCATTACTAAACCCCTGACAAAAATACATATTTTTCAAGCAGATTCTGACTATTTTAGTTATATTAATATATTTAGTTAATATTAGCTTATTATGTAGTAATAATGAAATTTTGGATAATCATGCATCTTTTTTTCATTTTAACTCTTCTATATGGCACATGGACTGGACTGGGTACCAGTGCATTGAAGGGCCAGCAGGGGTCACTGTCACCTCCCCTCCCTCAGTTAAAATGATAAGAAAGAAATAAAGCTATAAAGCTGCTCTGAGACAATGTTCCATTGTAAAAGTGCTTTAGTAGTAATTCTGATTATATGCCCGTTTCCAGTCTGAGGGCACTGCCAGGACTTGAATCAGGGTCCCTGTGGTGGTGGGCTGGTTTCTTAAACCACTGTGCCACCTGAGTGCAATAGCTGTATCAATTATTTGATTTGATTTTGTCATTTTGAATAAATTGAATAAAAGTGCACACTTTAGTAACAAATAAATTCTGTGTGTGTGTGTGTGTGTGTGTGTGTGTGTGTGTGCGCGCTGAAATGTGTGGGAGGCTGCTTTAAGACGCTCGGCTTCACAGGGTGAGAGAAAGTGCCGCTAATTCTCAGAGATGGATGAGCAGTGGTGCACTCTTGCTGAGCGTCTGTTTATTTAAAGCCCGAAGCCCCTGTGCGTGAAGAATAATTCCGGTCAGCCATGCTACCCGGCATACGGGAGGGGGCACACGACTATCGCCGGGACACTGACAGTGACGGAACGCACGTACCTGCACACCCGCATCCATCTGCGGAGGTGGCCGCATACACACACTCACTTTGTTATTCTAGCTTTGTAAGCTCTTATAGGAGCGCAATAAGGACTGAATGAATATCTGACACTGGGCATCCACAAATTTTTGGTCTTTATCTGGAGAACCTACCAAAGCACAGACTGTGAAATGAGACCCCAGTCATTCTTTGTGGAACGTTCAGGTTTAAAATCATGGGATTCGACAGTTTCATACGTCCCAAACTGACTCATTACAATAAGCCCGCCTCTTACCTGATTAACTCCATTTTTAACATCTACAATTTTTATTTTTATTTGAGTCGTTTTTTCTTTCTTTCTTTCTTTCTTTCTTTCTTTCTTTCTAGAGGTCAAACCCATTTCACTGCAGTGGTGAGCTAGCTATATATATATATATATATATATATATATATATATATATACGTATATATATATATTTTTTTGTTTGTTTGTTTGTTTTTGTTTTTGTTTTTTGGGGGGTTCTAAAGGGACCCTTATGGTGGATGGTGTAAGTATTCTTGTATTTGTTCAGGTAAGTATCTGTTTTGATATTCTGTGTTAGTGTTGGGTGTAAGGTTGGGTGTGGGGTTAGGGTTAGGATTAGGGTTTGGAATTGAGTTAGGTTTGGCATTGAGGTTGTGTCTGGGGTTTGCGGTGGGCTTAGGGTTGAATTTTGGTTGGGGTTAGGGATGGGTTGGGGTTAGTCAAGTCAAGTCAAGTCAGATCTATTTATATAGTGCTTTTTACAATGGAGCATTGTCTCAAAGCAACTTCACAAGTTTAGATTATTATTATTACTGTTGGGATTAGGGTGAGTTGGGCTTGGGGTTAGGGCTGTGTTTGGGATTAGGATTGGATTTTGGGTTGGGTGGGGGTTTAGGTTTGGGATTAGGGTGAGTTAAGGTTGCAGTTGTTCTCAGGGTTAGTGTTGGGGTTGGTTTAGGTTTGGGTTTAGGGTTGGGGTTGGAGTTGGGGTAAGTGGACTTAAAACTTATAGAGTTTATAAAAAAAGAGTATATAAAAAGGTTATAGAGACTATCAGTCCTCCAAAAGTGCATGGGCTCACTGGGCAAGGATGACCATTCCGTCCATACTTGGGTTGGGTTTGGGGTTAGGGTTGGGCTTAGGGTTGGAGGTGGGATTAGAGCTGAGGTTAGGGTTAGTTTTGGGGTTGGCATTAGGGTTGGGGTTAGGGTTAGGTTTTAGAATTAGGGTTACAGTTAGAGATGGGTTGGAGATAAGTTTGGGGTTGTGGTTGGGGTTAAGTTTGGGGTTAGTGGTAGGGTTGGTGTTGGAAGTCCCATGGGAGCCATCTGTTGGTTAAACTGTTTTAATTTTAGTTTTAGTTTAAGCACCACACATCCCTAACCACAGATTCTGTTGTCAGTCACTAAGTGCTGTCTGTATGCAGCCTTACCTTACTGCACTGTGTCTCAGGACTGTGGAAATAATTGGACCTACATGAGCGTTTGCTTTGCAAACTGAACTCAGGAAACACGATGTGAAACAGAAGCTCATGGTGAAACATCAGGGATGGAGAAAGAGACGGCTGATTAATTTCCTGAACGTGAGTCACCGGTCCGCTGTTTGAGTGATTGGGTCTCTCACCACGGGCCGACTTACCCATGTAGAGGTTCCTGATACGAGTTTAGGAGATGAATGAGAATGTATTTAAGCTGCCCTCTGCTGTTCATCATGTCCATGACAACAAAAAAGAGGAGAACGAGTGAAAATTAGAAATTGTTTCTAATCTGGCTTCATCTAAATCCAGGTAAAAAAAAAAAACATTAACAGCATTTAGGACTTTCTAAAGCCTTCATTATCCAGAACCTCCCCAGATCCTCCTCAGCAAGTTTTTGGGTCCTGATTTTTGTTTGTCTCTCTGTTTTAGGCCCTCAACAGATTCCCCGTTCCTTCAAGTTGTCTCTTGATTGTACAAGAACACTGAGAAAAAGTCCTGCATTTAACCGGATGATTTTTGTTTCATTTTTATTTAATCTACCAAAATTGCACCATAACATCAACACCTCGTCTCATTTTCAGCCGTATGGTTTGTTGTTTTTCTGGCTGCTGTACCCACATGTGGTTCCTGTGCTATTTGGCTTTCAGGGGAAAGTTTTGGGGTGCTTCCTTTTGAGATGATTGGACAGATTTTAAGAACCCGCCCACACTGGGCTATTATCAGGTTAATCTGCTGTCTGTCAGGGTAAAGTGAGCTGGAGTTTGGGATAAAATAGTGACTCGTCGTTGTCTTTAAAACACCTTTTGAGTGCTTAAGAAAAGAAGCCTTATGTTATGACCATGTTCAGAAGCGGCGTCAACTTCTCTGGGATCAGAGACATCTGGGGTGAATCACCTGTAATTTGTAATTAACTTTTTTTTTTTACCCCATTACTAGCCCTAAAATGTTCCCATCCCAACTTGTTTTGTAATGTGTTGCAGGCCTGAAATGCAGGAATGGATGTTTATTAATAAATGTAATGAAGTTCATGGGTTCATATTGTCTGAAATGAAATAAGAGTCAAAAGAAATGTAAGAAACAACTTTTTCTGATTTGGGGTTTTGGTTATGGTTTAGATCTTTTTCTTTCTTCATTATTCCTGCAGATTCGGCCCTTTTTTTCTCTCTGACAATTTAATTATTATTGTGCCGTTCATAAACGTGCGCACGGAATTATAATTAGGGTCTAGGTTAGCAATTGTTCCATATGCTAACTAGGACAGCACACCCCCCAGCGCTCTCATTACCATTTCATCCGAATGCGTTTACCTGACGCGGTCGGCAGCGGCGATGCATCAAACGCACGTGAGTCCAGGCTCTTAATCAAAGTCAAGTGGCCCTTAATACGGAGAGTGACCCGAACCCAAACGGCTGCGATCCTTTTACTGGAAATCCCGTTTAAAAAGGAAATTGTGGCTCCTCTCTGAACGTTATCTTCCGTCCGGAATTGTGCACGCTCCCTGATAACTCTTCATGCGCCGATAAGACAGACAATTTAACGTAATTACGAACCGGGAGCTGTCAGCAGGGCTGCAGTATCTTTAAATAGCATAAGGAAGTACGCGGGCGATGGGAATCGCGTTCGGACTCGTCTTCCCGGGTGACAATACGGCGTTAGAACTAATTTCACACAAAATTTGACATTATCAACATAATTGGCTCTCGCTGAAAGCTTGCGTGACACGTTCATTGCAAATACGGCGGCGGAACGCATTAAGAGGCGACGCAAACACCACTCATTTCCGCAATAAATGCCGTTGACTAACACTATCATTACCTCCGGGCTTAATTACTTTTTGCTTTTTTTATTTAATTGCTTCAATGAAAAAAAAAGATTCCGTAATGCATTTTTAATTACACTGTCCGGCTGACCTGTGCGGAGAGAATTTTACAGAAGTAGGCCAATAATTAGCCTGTCACACGCAGTATTGTCTGCTCGTCCTCTCACATCCACGCTCTTTCTTGATGCGTTTCAGCTCGCGTTCCTCTCTCCCTCCGTTTTTTTTCTTTCTTGCTTTCTTTCTTTCTTCTTTCTTCTTTTTTAAACAGTGCGGTATGAGATGATACGGGCTGTCTAATTTGGGCTTGTGTCAGTTATTCTGAGCCTCCAGTGAGGGAGAGGCTCTGCTGGGATCAGAACAAGCGCTTCAGGTCGTCAAGACCTCGGTTTGAACCGCTTCTTCACTCGTACTTTTGGAGCGCTCGCACTTGGAATGGGAGCTGTGTGAGTTTTTAGAACGATCCATGTTCTTTTTAATAATTTTTTAAATACAGCATAGAGAGCGCTTCCTCAGCAGGAGTGACATTAGAGTGAGAGTTAGACTCATCCAACATAAATTTATTTCAACTTACAAAAACACTAATACGTCCAAATGAAAGACGAGGTTGTTAAACTGTTGTTTTTTTAGACTTGCAAGAAAAATGGAAAATTGTAGGCATGGTATATTTACACTTCAATTCAATTTGCTTCAAACCCTAACAAGCAAACTCTTTCAAACATTTCCCAGATAGAAATGTGAGATTGCTGCAAAACTCAGCATGCAGTTCTGTCTCAGGCGGATATGTAAAAGATTACAGGTGTTGTCTGTTTTTACTCCACAAGAGGGCATAAAAGTGATTCCTGTATAACACTGCCCTATAAAAAGGCTCTCAGTGGATACCTTTGGGTAGTGTACCTCTTGGCGGGAGATTGTTTGGTGCACTCAAAGGCATTTTGCTCAGCTGACAGACTCTGAGAGGTGAGCATCGTTGGATTGAGAGAAGCGGGATGGTCATTAGATCTGTGCCGTTCTGACCTAGCTGCTGGGAGGTGGTGGGAGCAGTAATTTTATGGGGGCACACACACACGGTGAACAGGCTCCAGAAGGCCCAGACAGACCCACAGTAGAGAGGATGGTTTGATCCACCAACAGGCCCAAGCAGCTCCTACAGTTTTGTTATTCACCATCCAGACACAGGGGGCACCTTCACTACACACCCGTCTCTGCCCGGACCATTTCCAGAAGGAAATGTGTTGTCACGGTGCCCATTGTGTGTCCTGCCATTGGCAGCCAGCCACCGTCGCCTTCGTTTGCAGTGGTGTCAGAAACGAGAAACTTGGACTGCTATGGACTGAAACCATATCATCTTTAGCAATGAATCCAGATTCTGTTTGGGACAGTCGGTCACCCCTAGTAGTGATATGAGGGACACTAACAACTCAACGATATGTGCAGGACATCCTGTGTTGCCTCTCATGGCAGGGCTTCTAACCGGCATTTTTCCACAGGGTAATGCTTACCCAAGAATGTTTCCACCAGATTTTAATACTTCCTTGGCCTGCCTGGTTGCCAGTTTTATCATCAATCAAGCATTTATGGGATCAGCTGTGATGCCAGTTTCAGCATCCTATGAGTGTGCAGGATCTACAGCCCCAGCTGCAACATCTGTGAACAAGTGTGTCACAGGATACCATACAGAACCTGTATGCCTCCATGTCCAACCATATCTCGTCTTGTATCCAGGCTAAAGGCGACCTAACAGGGTAACCACTTTCAGTTGTACAGTTTACCCAGATAATCTCTAATATTGTAATCACTTACATATGTCAACATTACAACATACACATCTGAAGTTTCATTCAATTTGAGCAACTATTTCTATATATATCAAGTCACGTCAGATTTATTTATATAGCGCTTTTTACAATGGAGAATTGGATCAAAGCAATGCTTAGAGAAAACCTCCCTAAGCGTTATGAGGAAGAAACCTTGGAAGGATCAAGACCCAAGACTGATGCTCACACATAATTGTGTCAGTGACTGGCAGCTCGTCATATAAAAAAACCGTTGGATCTTGGAGTTTAAATATCACATCAGCCAGGTGCAGCTCGTTAGGACTAAATGCATCCTGTTAGTGATAAATGTGTTAACGCAACGTGAATAAGTCGTGGCCTCTGGGTAATGTAGTTCACAGGGCTTCCTTTTTAGACTGTGCAGTGCCCCTCTGCCACCCTCTGCCACAGCTCTGGGAATCAATGCTCTACTTACCGACCCACTCTGGTTCTCCGGCAAAGTTTATGTTTGGTTTCAGTTCCTGCCACCAGTAATTCCAGATTTATACCTCTGCTGTTTTACCGGGGGCTGGTTTCCCGGGTTTACCAGGGGAGTCTTAACTTAACCACACTATAAGTTTTTTTATAACTTGCATTACTAATCAAACCTTGAAGTTCATGCAAAAAACCTTTTTCGTACAGACAGGAAACACATCGTTCATCTCCACCTTTCCTCCTCAGTAAGAGGTTTGAGGACAATCACACCTGACAGCTCTTCATTTTTCAGGCTACTACACATTAGAGCGTGCAAGTGAGCACACACACACACACACACACACACACACACACACACACAGAGAGAGAGAGAGAAGAGAGAGAGCTGACCCTCACACCTCCAGATTCCTGAATATAATTCATGATATAATAAATAAAACACTCCAAGGGATTTGCAGTGCTCGGAAACAATGACTTGGGCACCTGCTGATGTTCTGAGATCAGTGCACACAGACACACACACACACACACACACACACACACACACACACACACACTGTGCTGAGTAAAACCGCTACACAGAACACACAACCTAGCTTCTGATTCTGTGTGTGTAGAGAGAGAGAATGTCATCATTTCACATCATGCACAACAGAACTCAGTACATACCGCATATCCACATCCATAACTGAATTCTGACTACACACACACACACACACACACAAGCTTGTCTTTCTATAATTGTGAGGATCTTCCTTTGACATAACGATTACCGTAGGTAATTAATGCGACACCTACACTCAACTCTAACCTCAGTCTCAGTAACCTAAAGCAAATCTTTTGACTCTTGTGGTTAAAAGAAAGTTACAGTTGTAAAAAAAAGTCATTTTCCCAGTAGAAGCCAGCGATGTCAAAAATGTGATCTCTCTCTCCTTGCGGCGACAGTTCAAGGCTCTAATTTGGAGGAACTACTCCCTGCAAAGCTCCCCTGAGAACTACATTCGTTCCAGGGCTGTTTTTTGGCTTGCATTCACAATTATTTTAGCTACTTAATCTGTTAGATGCCTACGAACTAGAGAAAACGTAGGTCCGCTCTTTCCAATGGCTTTTACTTCAGCTGTGTCTAATAAGGGGTGGAGTTGGTTTGTATGTAGTGTTCATTTCGGGTGTTACAGCAACAACTTTTATCTTTACTAGGATCTACTCTTAACTTTAAGATGGAAATGCTCACAAAAAAGCGATGATTATCTTTAGGTGGTCGGTAGGGAATACTGCAATCCACTAACTTGCTATCCAAACCACAAGCCCACTATAAGGAATGACAATCAGCCTACAACTTTGTTTTATTCAGGCATTCTGTAACGGCGTAAGCCGGATGGGAAGCAGGAGACGAACGCAGGTTCAAAAGTAAAAGGGGTGGTTTATTAATAATAAACAACAAAGGCAAACACAGCGAACAGAAACGGGCGAGGACCGAAAACGGGTGGAGAACATAAATGAGGCCGAAGCCAAAAACGGGCATGAAATAAAAACCAAAACAAAGAAGAAGAAAACAAACGATACCTGGGTTTTACGCACGGCACGACAGACACGGATGAAGGCGGAGGAGCACGGATGACACGCGCAGGGACGCGATAGCCAGGACAACGACCGGGGAAACCGGCATGGAGGGAGGCGCGTAGGGACGTGACCGACATGGGAACAACATCAATAATCCGCGGTGACAGTGAGGTGAGTGCGGCTTATATGGTGTGTGGATGTGATGAGGGAAATGAGGAACAGGTGCATGTGGTCGTGACGTGGGCAGGTGATGCTGGCGTGGTGGCCAGCGAGCGCGACAGAGCCCCCCCCAAGGAGTCCGAGACGGAGCTAGGACTCCAGAAAGAGCCCCCCGGTCGCAGTCCTGCCTCGGGGGGTCTCCTCACCGGGCGGACCCTAGGAGGGGACCGCCAACAGTCGGGCGGCTGGCGCGTGGAGGCACCGACGAGGCGACGCTTGAGAGCGGCGGCGACGACGAGGCGACGCTTGAAAGCAGAGGGGACGACTGGAGGCAGACGAGGCGACGCCTGAGAGCAGAGGCGACGAGGCGACGCTTGAGAGCTGAGTCGACGAGGCGACGCTGCAGAGCTGAGTCGACGACGTGACGCTGCAGAGCTGAGTCGACGACGTGACGCTGCCAGAGCTGAGTCGATGACGTGACGCTGCAGAGCTGAGTCGATGAGGCATGGCTGCAGAGCAGAGTCGGCGAGGCGATGCCTGAGAGCAGAGTCGGCGAGGCGATGCCTGAGAGCAGAGTCGGCGAGGCGATGCCTGAGAGCAGAGTCGGCGAGGGCGATGCTTGAGAGCAGAGTCGACGAGGCGATGCTTGACAGCAGAGACGAGGCGGCGATGCTTGACAGCAGAGACGAGGCGGCGATGCTTGACAGCAGAGTTGAGGCGGCGATGCTTGACAGCAGAGACCAGGCGGCGATGCTTGACAGCAGAGACGAGGCGGCGATGCTTGACAGCAGAGACAAGGCGGCGATGCTTGACAGCAGAGACGAGGCAACGATGCTTGACAGCAGAGACAAGGCGACGATGCTTGACAGCAGAGACGAGGCGACGATGCTTGAACAGCAGAGACGAGGAGACGAGGCTTGACAGCAGAGACGACGACTGGAGGTTGCTGGAGAGCGGAGTCAACGACGTGAAGGCGGCAGGGCGGAGTTTGACGTCGTGAGGCTGCCGAGCAGGGTCGTGGACGACGTGAGGCTGCCGAGCAGAGTCGTGGACGACGTGAGGCGGCCGAGCAGAGTCGTGGACGACGTGAGGCTTGCCGAGCAGAGTCGTGGACGACGTGAGGCTGCCGAGCAGAGTCATGGACGACGTGGTGCTTGAGAGCAGAGTCGTGGACGACGTGAGGCTGCCGAGCAGAGTCGTGGACAACGTGAGGCTGCCGAGCAGAGTCGTGGACGACGTGGTGCTTGAGAGCAGAGTCTTGGACGACGTGATGCTTGAGAGCAGGAGTCGTGGACGACGTGATGCTTGAGAGCAGAGTCGTGGATGACGTGATGCTTGAGAGCAGAGTTGTGGACGACGTGATGCTTGAGAGCAGAGTCGACGACTACGTGATGCTGAGAGCAGAGTTGACGACGGAATGCTTGAGAGCAGAGTCGACGACGGGATGCTTGAGAGCAGAGACGACGACGGGATGCTTGAGAGCAGAGACGACGACGGGATGCTTGAGAGCAGAGCCGTGGACGGGATGCTGGAGAGCAGAGCCGTGGACGGGATGCTGAAGAGCAGAGCCGTGGACGGGATGCTGAAGAGCAGAGCCGTGGACGGGATGCTGGAGAGCAGAGACGATGACGGGATGCTTGAGAGCAGAGCCGTGGACGGGATGCTGGAGAGCAGAGCCGTGGACGGGATGCTGGAGAGCAGAGCCGTGGACAGGATGCTGGAGAGCAGAGCCGTGGACGGGATGCTGGAGAGCACAGACGACGACGGGATGCTTGAGAGCAGAGCCGTGGACGGGATGCTGGAGAGCAGAGCCGTGGACGGGATACTGGAGAGCAGAGCCGTGGACGGGATGCTGGAAGAGCAGAGCCGTGGACGGGATGCTGGAGAGCAGAGACGACGACGGGATGCTTGAGAGCAGAGTCGTGGACGGGATGCTGGAGAGCAGAGCCGTGGACGGGATGCTGGAGAGCAGAGCCGTGGACGGGATGCTGAAGAGCAGAGCCGTGGACGGGATGCTGGAGAGCAGAGCCGTGGACGGGATGCTGGAGAGCAGAGCCGTGGACGGATGCTGGAGAGCAGAGCCGTGGACGGGATGCATCTCCCTGGAGAAGACAGTCACTGAATCGGTTTCCGTGGAGGAGACGGTCTTGGGACAACGTGAGGCTGCCGAGCAGAGTCGTGGACGACGTGAGGCTGCCGAGCAGAGTCGTGGACGACGTGGTGCTTGAGAGCAGAGTCGTGGACGACGTGATGCTTGAGAGCAGAGTCGTGGACGACGTGAGGCTGCCGAGCAGAGTCGTGGACAACGTGAGGCTGCCGAGCAGAGTCGTGGACGACGTGGTGCTTGAGAGCAGAGTCGTGGACGACGTGATGCTTGAGAGCAGAGTCGTGGACGACGTGATGCTTGAGAGCAGAGTCGTGGATGACGTGATGCTTGAGAGCAGAGATGTGGACGACGTGATGCTTGAGAGCAGAGTCGACGACTACGTGATGCTTGAGAGCAGAGTTGACGACGGAATGCTTGAGAGCAGAGTCGACGACGGGATGCTTGAGAGCAGAGACGACGACGGGATGCTTGAGAGCAGAGACGACGACGGGATGCTTGAGAGCAGAGCCGTGGACGGGATGCTGAAGAGCAGAGCCGTGGACGGGATGCTTGAGAGCAGAGCCGTGGACGGGATGCTGGAGAGCAGAGCCGTGGACGGGATGCTGAAGAGCAGAGCCGTGGACGGGATGCTGAAGAGCAGAGCCGTGGACGGGATGCTGGAGAGCAGAGCCGTGGACGGGATGCTGAAGAGCAGAGCCGTGGACGGGATGCTGGAGAGCACAGACGACGACGGGATGCTTGAGAGCAGAGCCGTGGACGGGATGCTGGAGAGCAGAGCCGTGGACGGGATACTGGAGAGCAGAGCCGTGGACGGGATGCTGAAGAGCAGAGCCGTGGACGGGATGCTGGAGAGCACAGACGACGACGAGATGCTTGAGAGCAGAGCCGTGGACGGGATGCTGGAGAGCAGAGCCGTGGACAGGATGCTGGAGAGCAGAGCCGTGGACGGGATGCTGAAGAGCAGAGCCGTGGAACGGGATGCTGGAGAGCAGAGCCGTGGACGGGATGCTGGAGAGCAGAGCCGTGGACGGGATGCTGGAGAGCAGAGAAAATCGTGGACGGGATGCATCTCCCTGGAGAAGACAGTCACTGAATCGGTTCCGTGGAGGAGACGGTCTTGGGACGACGTGAGGCTGCCGAGCAGAGTCGTGGACGACGTGAGGCTGCCGAGCAGAGTCGTGGACGACGTGGTGCTTGAGAGCAGAGTCGTGGACGACGTGATGCTTGAGAGCAGAATCGTGGACGACGTGAGGCCTGCCGAGCAGAGTCGTGGACAACGTGAGGCTGCCGAGCAGAGTCGTGGACGACGTGGTGCTTGAGAGCAGAGTCGTGGACGACGTGATGCTTGAGAGCAGAGTCGTGGACGACGTGATGCTTGAGAGCAGAGCGTGGATGACGTGATGCTTGAGAGCAGAGATGTGGACGACGTGATGCTTGAGAGCAGAGTCGACGACTACGTGATGCTTGAGAGCAGAGTTGACGACGGATTGCTTGAGAGCAGAGTCGACGACGGGTATGCTTGAGAGCAGAGACGACGACGGGATGCTTGAGAGCAGAGACGACGACGGGATGCTTGAGAGCAGAGCCATGGACGGGATGCTGAAGAGCAGAGCCGTGGACGGGATGCTTGAGAGCAGAGCCGTGGACGGGATGCTGGAGAGCAGAGCCGTGGACGGGATGCTGAAGAGCAGAGCCGTGGACGGGATGGCTGAAGAGCAGAGCCGTGGACGGGATGCTGGAGAGCAGAGACGACGACGGGATGCTTGAGAGCAGAGCCGTGGACGGGATGCTGGAGAGCAGAGCCGTGGACGGGATGCTGGAGAGCAGAGCCGTGGACGGGATGCTGGAGAGCAGAGCCGTCGACGGGATGCTGAAGAGCAGAGCCGTGGACGGGATGCTGGAGAGCAGAGACGACGACGGGATGCTTGAGAGCAGAGCCGTGGACGGGATGCTGGAGAGCAGAGCCGTGGACGGGATGCTGAAGAGCAGAGCCGTGGACGGGATGCTGGAGAGCAGAGCCGTGGACGGGATGCTGGAGAGAGCAGAGCCGTGGACGGGATGCTGGAGAGCAGAGCCGTGGACGGGATGCATCTTCCTGGAGAAGACAGTCAGCACTGAATCGGTTTCCGTGGAGGGAGACGGTCTTGGGACGAATCTCTGTCGAGGATGCGGCCTTTAGAAAGGCCTCTGTCGACCTGGATGCAGCCACTGGGAGTGCAGACGCCCTGGGGGCAGCCACCGGAACTGCAGACGCCCTGGGGGCAGCCACTGGAACTGCTGACGCCTTGGATGCAGTCGCTGGCACTACTGACGACCTGGACACAGTCACTGGCACTACTGTTCGAGACACGGGAATGGGCACGAGCGGGGGTGACGCGACTGTCTGTGTCGGAAAGGCCCGTGGTGCAGGAGTGGGCACGACCGGGGGTGACGTGACTGTCTGTGTCGGAAAGACCCATGGTGCAGGTGTAGGCACGAATGTCCGTGGTGCAGGAATCGGCGGCTCTAACCGTGCTACCGTGGGGACTGAGGGCCCTAGCACGGACTTGGAGGGGGTAGAAACCGCGCCACCTGACGTTCTACGAGTCTGCCGGCGTTTGACGACACTGGTCCGGCTGGTGGTGAGCTGGGGATCCAGCATTTGACCAACCAGAGCCGGCCGGACAGGGCGAACGGGCCCAAGACCCTTGCAACCACGTGGGGAGCCAAAGCAAAACTCCAGCAGCTCCAGGAACTGTTGCGAGGTTCCCACCTGGAGCATTGGCCAAAGCTGGGTGGCCAAGATAAGGGCTTCATCAGTGAGATGAAGAACCACCAATGACACTTTGTCATACTCCGAATCGAAGGGGAAACGATCGAAACACTGCTCGCACCGTTCCACGAACGGCCGGCAGGAGGCGGGATCACCGTTAAAACGGCCGAGAAAAAACGAAATATCAAAGGGACCTGCCGTCTCCATAGCGGCGGATTATTCTGTAACGGCGTAAGCCGGATGGGAAGCAGGAGACAAACGCAGGTTCAAAAGTAAAAGGGGTGGTTTATTAATAATAAACCACAAAGGCAAACACAGCGAACATAAACGGGCAAGTACCGAAAATGGGTGGAGAACATAACGAGGCCGAAGCCGAAAACGGGCATGAAATAAAAACCAAAACAAAGAAGAAGAAAACAAACGATACCTGGGTTTTACGCACGGCACGACAGACACGGATGAAGGCGGAGGAGCACAGATCACACGCGCAGGGACGCGATAGCCAGGACAACGACCAGGGAAACCGGCATGGAGGGAGGCGCGTAGGGACGCGACCGACATGGGAACAACATCAATAATCCGAGGTGACAGTAAGGTGAGTGCGGCTTATATGGTGTGTGGATGTGATGAGGGAAATGAGGAACAGGTCCGTGTGGTCGTGACGTGGGCAGGTGACGCTGGCGTGGTGGCCAGCGGGCGTGACACATTCATTTTGAGGTAATAGTGGTTTATTTAAATTGTAGGGTTCACCTGATTGTAAGGTGAAGCCCAACGGACGTTTGGGCTCCCTTTATTCGAGTATTTGTTATTATGGAAGAAGGGGTTTTGACTGTATACACTATAGGAGTATGGATTGCTTTTTTCCGGCTGTTGATGTTTGCATTATGTTCTGTGAAACAGGTCGTTGATGGAAATGGATGTTGACCGGACATTATCATGGCACTGTAATGTAAATATAAAGGGAATTCTCACAAGAAAACGTGCAAACGATACGTAAGTTCATTGGAGATACCTCTGAAAGCAGCATCCCTAATGGCACTGCATTTTTAATTGATGGAAATTCACTGCAATTCTAGAAAATACAGAAAATGTACCATTGTCGTTAGTGTCTTTAGTAACCCACTGTTTAATTAATGTTTTCTCAACAAATATTTAACCGATTGACATATAAAACTACATAAATGCTACCTATATACCACTTTCATGTATTTTTAGCTTTAACTTATTGTTATTATTGTTATTATTGTTATTATTTTTTAATTACTTCTACATCCAAAGTGCTGTTCTGGATGCAACTCGAACCTGCTGTAGCCCCCGGCAGCACCCGCTGCTTTTTTTCCGATGCTTTTATCTCTCCAAACATAGCACTGTGCTTTCTTTCATCCTGATGCTATAAAGAATTCCGAAACACTTGTTCTTTTTTATTTTTCTTCAATCCTTCATTTATTTATGGTGGCACAGTTTTTGTTTCATGAACAGGACTCTTCTTAAGAAAAGTTCTTAAGGTTCCTGAAGGTCTTTCAGCGTCATACGTTGTGCTTTTGGTGTGACTTGTGCAGACCGCACACGTGTGAGACAGAACTGTGTTTTTTTTGTTTTATGCCAGGGGCACGAAACAAAAAATTTATTAAATGTAGAAAGTGCAGAAATTCAATGGCTAAATAAAACTTTTCACCCTGGTGGAATTTTGTGATTGTTTTCCTTATAGTTGTGGAGTGATCCTAAAGCAACACAGTTTTGGGAGCGGTGTCAGGTCTGGTTATTCTGAGACGGTGCTGGCACGTTGCCGCATCGATCGCGGTATTTCTCCACTCTGCTCCACAATCTCTAGGTGGATTTAGAGATTCCAGTCTCTTCAAATACTGACATTCTGTCTTATAGACCATTTCAAACAAATATTAATGAGCACTGGAAGTGACCTTGT
Source organism: Ancistrus triradiatus (assembly GCA_025084515.1). Classification (NCBI taxonomy): domain Eukaryota; kingdom Metazoa; phylum Chordata; class Actinopteri; order Siluriformes; family Loricariidae; genus Ancistrus; species Ancistrus triradiatus. The sequence goes on along the minus strand of JAJAGP010001882.1, from coordinate 135,678 downwards.
CATTCCTAGGACGTATCCGGGACTGTTACTAGGACTGTAGCTTTGTTATTGTTTGATTCATTGAAACAGTCTACAGGGTGGGCCTGACATTGGTCCGGTGGAGAGTAGGACCAGACCTGCTGCTGAATTTGGACAGAAACAGAAGGTCTGGCTGGTGGTGAGGAGGTTTAAGCCCTGATTTCATGCTATGATTCATAAGAGCTGCTGAGAGCTTGTAGAATTATGGAGTCCCCAGAGCCTTGCTCTCTGGGTGCTCAGTGAGGTCCTGGCATGGGTAACAGCAACCAGGCCCAAGGCGGAAGGGTTTCAAGGAGAGGCTACAGTCTGTAATCCCTCCTATCTGTAGCCCTGGAGACTCTGGGGCCTTCACATTTCTGAGGCCCTGTGAGAGATATTCTCACTTCAGGAGGAGTGAGAATAGCAGAAATAGCAGCGTAGTTACGTTACTTAGCTTCCAGTTAATTATTCTTGGTTTATCCAAGGTGGGATGCCATGTCTTTAAGAACCGGATGCTATTCCCACTGGGCAGAACATTAGATAGTTTGGCAACACAAGCAGGAACTGGTGACTAAAGAAAGTTCATCATTAGTTATATGGAAATGTTTTGGATTTTACACAACAGACACGATGCAAACTAGAACATTGTTTCTAAATATGCAATGAACCTGTTTAATCACCTTAAAAGGAAGTACCACAAAAAGTACTTTGAAAGCCAGATAGCACCAGATCACGCGTCTGTGCAGCAGTGGTGAAAAAGATGTTCCATACTGGAAAACATAAGCTTTTCAAAAATGACAGATGCCAGATTTGATGTTATTATAATATCATTAAGATACTATTGACCTATACTTGGTGGTGATATTTTACTTTATGAAGCTGTTTACATTTTACCTAAATAAAGTGCTCGGTTAGTTTATCGGTTAGTCTTAAAAACCGACATATAAAATTGTGATAATATCGTGGATAGTAGTCGGGGTCGCGGTAGGGCCCAAGCCTAGTATTGAGGAATTCACGGGGCACAGATGAGCACATAATAACAAATTAAATAAACAAACAAGCTCCTGAACCACTCATGTGCTAAAAACATTTCCTTGTAGGGATTTCCTCCGTTTCTTTAAGGACGCCTGTCATTTGGCTGCCTGAACATCTCTTTTCATAATATCTCATTTGGTATGTTGAGTCGATCAGCGTAAATTGAATGTCTGCATTTGTCATCTCGAGAGCGGTCCCTCTTGGCTCCGGAGTCTGGAAGCCTTCAAATGAGCCCTTGCTCTTTTTTTTGGTGCCTCAGACCAAAGTAGAATCTATTCCCAAGCTCCGTGACATCGTTTAACATTTCACTGTCTGTCTGTCTATAGATATCTATGATATATACTCGATAAAGCCGTGGCGTCGTACAACACGGGCTAAATTGCCCCGACTGAATATGACAACAGGCGAAACCATTGCCCTAATTAGGGCGCTTCATGCCTAAGAATGTGACGGGGAACTTAGCGCAAATGGGGAAAGGTGCTTTCATCCTGGCGCGGCTGCCAGCCTCAGTCCCTTAATGTATTACCACCAGCGGCTGCAACCGCCAGCGCCGAATCTAAATGCTGATGATTCAGGAGCGAGCAGGGCGCGGGCCGCTGCCCAGCCACACGAGAGGTGATTTAAAACATTGGCTCTAATGAGGCTGACCGCTGGCCGTCTGATCTGAATGTGATGGCGGAAATTAGATGAAGCCAGGGGTCAGGGACGGCAGCGCAGAGGCCAGCGCACAAACGAAGCACACAGGACAAGTCTACTGTCAGCGCTCGTGTTTACCTCCGCTCAAGTAAATAGCAGCCGCTGCCTTTCCATCTCTGTACAGATGAGGTAATCAATGTGTTTGTGGCCTGGAGTGACAGAGAGTGTGTATTGTTTGTTTGTGTGTGTGTGAGAATGAGAGGGAGGAAGCAAAACATACATGTAGTTGATGTGTGTCCGTGTTTTCTTTTCACCTGCTGAGGGTTCCTGGTTGAGGTTCAGGGATCAGATCGAATTGACTCACCACATTTCTGAGCGGCATCTACGAACCGCGACCCAAACCGGAGATTCTGGCTTTCTACCCAGCAACAGAAGATAATACAGATAATACAGAAGATAATAAAACATCTTTTATACAACTTGAAACACTTGAGTGGAATGTTACCATGTTTTTTGCAGCAGGGGGAAACGCTTTCTCGTATGTGGCCCCAAAGCTGTGGAATAAACTCCCCACGTTAGTTTGGGATTCAGACACAATCCCAATTTTCTAGACTAAACACGTGCTTACTTTGGCAAACTTTTGGTTAGACCTCGACTTGACTGCGATTCTCTACTCTGTTTCCTGGGATTAGAGCATGGGGCATTGTCATGGCTGGGGCTTTTCAGTGGGAGTCTCCAAATGGTCTGGGCTTTCTTCATTTTGACCATGAGTTGTGCATCCTTGTCGTAAACTAAGACCAGAGCCGGGGGTTCATCATCAGATAGTTTTGTGGTGATCTGGCATTTTGAATGTTCTTGGTCTGGTACTTCTCTTTCCAGCTATGCAGTTATAGTAGTGCTGCTGGAGTCTCTGCTACACTTAGTACAGTGGTACAAATGTGTTATGTTAATAGATTCTGCTCTCTTAATAATACCTAACTACATATTCTGTTTCTCTCTGAACTCTTATTCCAGTACCAGTTCCAGTCCTCACACTAAGATGTTCCGGTAGCAGTTCCAGTCCTCACACTAAGATGTTCCGGTAGCAGTTCCAGTCCTCACACTAAGATGTTCTAGTACCAGTTCCAGTCCTCACACTAAGATGTTCCGGTACCAGTTCCAGTCCTCAAACTAAGATGTTCCGGTACCAGTTCCAGTCCTCAAACTAAGATGTTCCGGTAGCAGTTCCGGAAAATAAGTATTTGGTCAGCCACAAACAAGCAAGATTTTTGGTTCTCACAGACCTGTAACTTCTCCTTTAAGAAGCTCTTCTGTCCTCCACTCGTTACCTGTATTAATGGCATCTGTTTGACCTCGTTATCTGTATAAAAGACACCTGTCCACAGCCTCAAACAGTCAGACTCCAAACTCAACCATAGCCAAGACCAAAGAGCTGTCGAAGGACACCAGGAAGAAAATTGTAGAACTGCTCCAGGCTGGGAAGAGTGAATCTATGCCGTGGGGTCAAAATGATAATGAGAACGGTGAGCAAAAATCTCAGAACTACACGGAGGGACCTGATGAATGACCTGCATAAAGCTGGGACCAAAGTAACAAGCTACCATCAGTAACACACTACGCCGAGAGGGACTCAGATCCTACAGTGCCAGGTTTGCAGGAGTCCATCTGTGTTTGTAGGAAGAAGAATGCTGAGCTGCATCCCAAGAACACCATACCTACTGTGAAGCATGGGGGTGGAAACATCGTGCGTTGGGGCTATTTTTTGCAGAGGGGACAGGACGACTGATCCGTGGTAAGGGAAGAATGAACGGGGCCATGTATCGTGAGATTTTAAGCCAAAACCTCCTTCCATCAGTGAGAGCATTGAAGATGGAACGTGGCTGGGTCTTCCAGCATGACAATGATCCCAAACACATCGCTTGGCAACGAAGGAGTGGCTCCGTAAAAAGCATTTCAAGGTCCTGGAGTGGCCTAGCCAGTCTCGAGACCTCAGCCCCATAGAAAATGTGTGGAGGGAGTTGAAAGTCCGTGTTGCCCCGAAAACATCACTGCTCTAGAGGAGATCTGCATGGAGGAATGGGCTAAAATACCATCTACAGTGTGTGCCAACCTGGTGAAGACTTACAGGAAATGTTTGACCTCTGTCATTGCCAACAAAGTTTATGTTACAAAGTATTGAGTTGAACTTTTGTTATTGACCAAATACTTATTTTCCACCATAATTTACAATTAAATTCTTTAAAAATCCTACAGTGTATTTTCCTGGATTTTTTTTCTCTTTTTGTCTCTCATAGTTGAAGTGTAGCTATGATGTAAATTACAGACCTCTCTTATCTTTCTAAGTAGGAGAACTTGCACAATCAGTGGCTGATTAAATACTTTTTTGCCCCACTGTAATATCTAAGCTGCCCAAGGAGGTTGGGTCACTTTTTGAGTCTTGGTCCACCCAAGGATTTAGGGAGTTTTTCCTTGTCGCTGTCGCCCTAGGTTTGCTCAGTTTAGAACTGGCCTTAGGTTTTAACCCACTATAAAAAGCGCTATAGAAAATAAATCTGGCTTTGATTTTTTTTTATGTCTTTCAAGGCTGTGATTCTCTTTTCAGTCAGCATGTGTCAGTCAGTTTTCTGTCATTCACACATGAATTAGATGTGTATAAGACTGATTTTTATTTCCTATTATAATTGTTAAGACCTTGGCTGTTAAAGCTAACCGACGTTAAACGGTGCTCTGAATGGCTTCTTAACTCCACCTAGTTTCGTTTTTAATTGTTGGATAATTATGAGGTATTAATCATTTATTTGGGCAACAAGATGGCATAGTGTCCAGAGACCCTGAATTCCACTTCTGACCCGTGTTCTCTCCGTGTGTACGTAGGCTTTTTCTGAGAACTTAGTTGGCATTTTTAAAGTGTCTCTGGCAGCCTGTCCCGAGTCGGATCCCACCCTGGCAGACCTCGATCTCGATCTTGAACCTCTCTGGTTCGTATACAGCCTCCGGTGAGGTCACGATTGCTTTCTTCAGGTCTGGAGTAAGAAATACTGAGAGTTTAGTGCCAGCAGGATCACAAGCGCAAGCTCCTGGTTTCAGTCTGGCCACAGGTCCGTGATTTTTACAGAGCCCAGCTGGGAACATCGCATACCACAGACCCGTGTTGCCGAGGGTGGTTAATGCATTTAAAAAAATGCCTATGTCCTGTTTAAAACATATCACTAAATGTCATATTTTTCGAACCCAGATTTCAAAAGGAATCAAAAGCCCATTCGAATCCACCGGCCGTATCATATCCACCCCAAACAGAACACAGAGGGCTATAGAGAGCTAGCGCTGGTGGACGTGCGGTCGGACAGTCGCGAGCTGATCTGCGGCACAGTGATTGACAGATCCTGACCGGCGCTCAACTGGCACTGGCTTCTCCACGCTGCTGAGCACAGCGGGCGCTGCTGAGGCTCGGGGAGATTCACAATCAACTGGACATTACAGAGATAAACAACGCCGGCGTCTGAGAGGCCTGTATGTGAGGCACGTAGCGCACACTTCCATCACGCCGGGCTGCAGGGTTCACTGACTCCATCGTTTCAGGAATTGCAGGACGGATTCAGACCTAATTGTTCGGTTTGGTACGAAACTGAGATGAGAAATATATATATATATATATATATATATATATATATATATATATATATATATATATATATATATATATATATATATCCAATTTTAGCATCAGTACAAGCCAAACATGACGGAAAACAACGACGCGAAGCCATTTTAAAGGGACTGTGGTCAAGGCACTGAACTCATCAGAAGGTCGTGGGTTCAAAAAAGCTAGTCTGGATAAGGATTTAAATGTACGAACACAATCATACACTGTATGGACAAAAGTATTGGGACACACCACTTAATCGTTGAATTCAGGTGTTTCATTCGATCAAAATCAACCACCACGTACATCATTAAAATTTTTAAAAAAGTCATGAAAACAAAGTCCCAGAATAAAGAAGGTGGGAAAAGGCTGTAAAAAAGTTGTAAAAAATATACTATTGCAAAAGATAACGCTGAAATGAAGGAAATCTTGTAATTAGCTAATGGCTACAAACACGCTCTGCCTGTAGATCTGTAAACTTCAATTCGATGGCGAAATATTTCTAGGCTATTTACACCACCCAAGCAGGTCGGGTCCCTTTTTGAGTCTTGCTATTCCCAAGGTTTCCTCCTCATGAAGTTTAGGGACTTTCCTTGCCACTGTAGCCCTAGGCTTGCTCAATTTGGGATCGGCCTTAGATATTAGAAGATAATATAATATTGTAAAGTTTCTTTGAGACGATGCTCCATAGTAAATAGTGCTATATAAATAAATCTGACTAGTACAATGGGATGCCATAAATGCTCCTGTAGATGGAACGTGGTGTCCCAATACTTTCGTCCATATAGTATAACACACTTTTTGGATTTTGTGTCTTGTCTATAATTTATATAGTGTACTGTACGTTAAAGAAGAAATATTTAATAATAAAGAGAAAAATTTGGTGCACTTTCTGCACGCGTCTGGAATGAGACATATGGATGTTGGATCTGTAAATCATTCATTTTGGTCACGAACAACTTAAAATAGCATGTAATGTTAAAAATAATCTGGCAACGTGTCGTTTGTATCCGGTAAACATTCCCACGAGCACTGGAAGGAAAAGTCCATTTACATCCCTAATTTTCTCATCCATTAAAGAGACGAATGCTTTGATAGCGCCACGGTGTTTATCGGTCGTCTCGAGAGATTCATTAGGCCCAACGCTCCCTTCAAAACGTAATCTATTGCTTAATTAAACTCCCCAAATCTGAAATCTGAAGCCGCCGCAGTGTCGGAGAAGTTATTGCTTTGTCGTTCCCTCATTTGCACAATATTTTAATGAAGACGTAGCGCAGATATATTACCATTAGCATGTAAATAAAGCTTTTCCTCAGCCACTTAATGGCTCTGATTCGACTGTCGCCGGTCGCCGGCCGTTCCTTTTCACGCTTGACGGATCTCCGAAGAATGAGAACCCGAGCCGCGGAGAGACATTTCACAGCTCGCGAATGCCGGCGCACATCATCGCAACGTGTGAAATTTTAATCAGAGATGTTGTGAAGAAACAAGGATCGCCTGATGACCATAATTAATGACTTCTGTCATACAGATTATGACGGCGGATGAGAACGTGCGAGCGCTTTAAAGAGCGAGAGGAAACGCATTAACTGAATTGACTAGCATGACTAGAGAGGGGCGAATTAGTTCGCCTCACGCCGCTCTTGTGCGTCCTTTGTTTTAGGGACGATGCCGTTGGTTTTCGTTTAATTGAACAACGTTTTCGGCGTCCGGTTCACCATGAATTCATTTCACGCACGGCTTAGTAATGCGACGCGTTTTCCAAACGAACCGAAAAACAAACGTCTATAACACGCGGGCAACGCTACGTTCAAGCTAACGAAAGGCTGCCCCGCGACGATGACTGTTTATTTACAGCAGCTCATTAAAATGCAAATTGTGCATATGCTTTCACTTTCCGGAGCTGTAATCTAGACTATTTATCCAATCAACAACTTTTCCTTTACGCACCATGCCGAGAGAGAGAACGAGATCAGCGCTCGGCTCACGCACCTCCTTTCAAGTGGCCACTAATCATAGATTGCAAACTCAAGTGTAGTCAGAAAGTGTTTGTGTCTGGCCTCCATTACGGAGTGCCACTGGCCTCTCGGACCCCCGGGTTGTGCTTCAGCTCCCATCCTGACCCCGGGGCTAATACGTGCAATCAATATTTTAAGTGCTGCGTGATTAATTTGTCCCGCATTCTCTGTCGCAGATGTAATGTGTGATTAAACCGACGGTCACCGAGTCGTCTCTGTCTGCTGAAGTTGGCGGCTGATTGTTAATCAACTAATATTTTGGCCGCGTCTGCCATTATGTTTTTAAGTTTCCTTGATTGGCTACGGGACGCGTCATCTGAATTCAGATCAGCGCCCTAACAAAGGCTCGTTAAGGACCGGGCTCTTCAGCAAACTTTGCCTTTCTTTGGTTAGAATTCAATCTGAATCTTTTGTACAACCTCAAATCAGAAAAAGTTGAGACTGTGTGGATGATGCAAACAAAAAACCCCACAGTGTTCCTTACATTTCCTTTGACGTTTATTGCATTGCAGACAGTATGAACCCAAGATAATCCATTTGTTAATAACTGTTTTTATAGTCTTTGAGGAGTAGAGATGATCAGAGGATCGCCAGTTTATCAACAAATGTGTGACAAAGTGTTGAAATGTTTAAAAACAATGTTCCTCAAAGAAAGACTGGAAGGGATTTATGTATTTCTCCCTCTACAGAGCATAATATCATTAAACCATTCAAGGAATCTGGAAAAATTTCCTAGAAAAGCCTAAACTGAAGAGGTGTGATCTCCGCTCCCTCAAGTGGCACTGCATCAAGAACCGGCATTCATCAATAGCTGATAGAACCACATGGGCAAGGGATTCCTTTATCAAACCTTTATCAAGCTCTACAATACAGAGTTACATTCACAAATACCACTTAAAACGTTACTGTGCTAAAAAGAAGCCTTATGTTATAACCATGTCCAGAAGCAACTCGACTCCTCTTGGCTCGGCGGCATCTGGGATGGACCATCTGACAGTGGGAACGGGGATTGTGCTCAGACCCATCAAAGGCAAAAAGGAGCATTCAGACTGTTATGAGGAACCAAAAGCCAGGCTCTGTCATGGTATGGGGTCAGGTCAGGGCCCTTGCTAAAAGTCATTTCCACTTCTGTGATGCAGCATTAATGCAGAAAAGTACACTGACACTTTAGAACAACATAAACTGCCTTCAAGATGACATCTTTATCAGGGACGTCCATGGATTTTTCAACAAGACTAATCAGAAATAGTCTGGACTGAAATATATAAATCTCTTCCACTCATTCTTGGAGGAACATTGTTTTTAAACATTTCAATCATTTTCTTATACATTTGTTGATAAACTGGAGATCCTCTGATCATCTTTACTCCTCAGAGACTCAGGCTTTGGTGGATGCTGCTTTTGGACCAATGATTATAATCACCTGTTTGAAATCACATCATTATTTGGTTTTAGATAAATTGCCCATGTCCCAACTTTTCTTGGAATGTGTTGCAGGTCTGAAATGCAGGAATGGATGTTTATTTGAGATTTCTGATTTGGGGTTGTAAATATGATCTCCGGGTGAATTGCTGATCTGCAGCAGATCTTGGAAGTGAAGACTGGCATAGTAACTCGTCCATCCAAAGCCAAATCCTGTTTAAAATTTGGCACGGACTGAACTCTTGGAGGCGTCCTCCTGCCCGTCCCATTTACTGCCTCGTTGGCACGGCGCTTCCTCTGGCACGTGGCCCGGTGGTTACCGTCACCGCGCTCGCTCTCCTGTCTCCAGTGTTTGTTCCACAGGCCTCGTAATCAACTGGAGCACAGCCCTTTAGTGCGATGTTTGGCACGAGGCTTGCATTCCCCCATTGTGTTTCACGGAGAATAGCAGGCGTCTGTCAGCGCACGGTCCAATTCCGCCTCGCCTCACGCCGAGGAAATTAGGCACGTCGCAGGCTATTGTGCGGCACTGCGCGGAGGCCAGCGGGCGCTTTGTGTTTCGTAATGTACAGTACGGTGCGCCCGCGTGTAGCCTATTTGTCTGCGTCCGTTTGCGCTGCCAGGTGTGCGCCCCATTGTTATTTGGCTGACAAGTGGTGTTAATGAAATCACAGGCGCAGGTCCGGCGCGTAAAGGGGCCGGTGCCAGAGGAACGCTCTCGCCGCCGTGACACTCGCTCTAATTTACTGCCGCGCAGAGGAGCGTCGTCATTAGTCCCACTGATTCCAGCCTGAAGGATGCAAATTACATTTTTTTTCCCTCTACAAAGGCGGCTGATAAAAGAGCGAAGACGGATCGGCCATTACGCTCAACAACGGTGCCAGTGGCCCTGCCATGTCTGAACGCCTGCTCCAACAAATTAAGCCTCTCAGCACCCAAGCTGTGCCTGAAGATCCATCGTTACCTGTGCAGGAGTGATAAAACACGTTAAGCTGAGTATTCGCTCCATTGAAGAGGCCGGATCGATCCGCGTTACATAAATCTTGTTTTCCGTTGACCAAAGTGAATCAGGTCTGACCCGCGGGGTTAACAAACATTGTCAGGGCTCTCAGGCCGCGCTTAGACCCACGCCAGCTCATGCATGGTAATAGCCGTGCCCCGTTCCATCACCCCACTGACTCGGCTAATTGCTGACAATCCACACTCACATGCAGTGACGAGCCCGGGTTCGGCTCGCCGTGGCCTTAACGAGGATCGAAGGCAGTCAGCGGTGGACGGGGATCCGCCAGCAGGAGGCAGCAGGAGGGAGAGTCGGCATTAATTGGCGCCAGCGTTCCCCGTCTGGATGGTGCCATGCAGAATTAAGCTGATTGAGTTTGCATACGTAAAGCTTGACAACGCCAAGCTGAAAGCAGCGCCTTGTTAGATTTCTCACAGACCAGAATCAAGCTTCCAATGGCACCAATTAAAGTCTTTTTGTGCATTGCAGCCGCAGCGGGCAAATATACCACGGTAAAAAAGTGCCGCTAATAACGGAAGAAGGATTCAAACAGGTGAAAACAAAGTTCTTTAATTTCTGCGCTCTATATGAAACACATTTGTTTCGAGACGTTGGACGTACCCCGAGCACAAAGCAGATTACAGACGTGCTCATCATCATTATTCCACCGTATGGACTCGCCGTCTCACCGAGCGTCCCCACGGTCCTCCGAGAGAAGATCGGTGCTGAGAACACACTCCATCACGATGGGGGTCATATTCCTTGCCGAGACTGAAATGACAACACGGCCAGTAGGAATTCTCTGACGAAAGACGCTCCAGATGAGTTCCTCTAAACCACGAAGAGTGAACAGTATCGGCTTTGATCTCCGTAATGAAGCACAAACTGATTAGTGAGTGCCAATAATCAGCAGGTTGGAAATAGATGAGGTTCATTAAAGACGAACACGACCAGCCAGAGATAGCACGCTGTGCTAATGCGCTACAAGAACGAGCTTACAGATCTACCAGAGTGTCTTAACTGTCTGAGAATATGTAGCTCTAAAAATCACTGAAGTGCAGAAGGGCATTGACCCGACCCCATACCATAACAGAGCCTGGCTTTTGGACTTGTTCCTCATAACAGTCTGGATGGTCCTTTTTGTCTTTGATTGGTCTGAGCACAATCCCCGTTCCCACTGTGTGATGGTCCGTCCCAGATGCCTCCGAGCCCAGGGAAGTCGAGCCGCTTCTGGACATGGTTATAACATAAGGCTTCTTGTTAGCACAGTAACGTTTTAAGTGGTATGTGTGAATGTAGCTCTGTATTGTAGAGCTTGATAAAGGTTTGATAAAGGATTCCCTTGTCCATGTGGTATCAGCTATCAGCTATCAGCTGTGGTGTCAGCTATTAATGAATGCCGGTTCTTGATGCAGTGCTGTCTGAGGGAGCAAATATCACCCCTGTTCACTTCTTTAGGAAATTCCTCTAGATTGCTTGAATGGTTTAATGATATTATGCTCTGTAGAGGGAGAAATATATAAATCCCTTCCAGTCTTTCTTTGAGGAACATTTCAATTATCTTCTCACACATTTCTTGATAGACTGGAGGTCCTCTAATTATCCTTGCTCCTTGAAGCCTGTTTGAAATCACATCATTATTTAGTTTTTTTCCTCATTACTAGCCCTAAATTGCCCTCGTCCCGACTTTTTTTTGGAATGTGTTGCAGGCCTGAAATGCAGGCATGGATGTTTATAAACACATGAAATCAAGTTTTAGCTGAACTGCACATCTATATAGGGGTCCTGGAAATCTGAAACATCAGCGTTCATTAATTTGTTTTTTAACAAAATGCAAAATCGTCTTAGGACCAAACACAAAACAGATCGGGTGCAGACGTACGTATGCAGTCTAACACTCACCAGAGGAAACTGAAGATCTGTGTTTTTTTTTTTTTTAATGACATCAACCTTGGCTACGTTGAGCACAGATTTCTGATGAAGCGTGTCCTGCAGCTGTGCATGCATCCTGCATTCTGGAATAATAATCATGCATAAAAATAAGAAATAGAGCAGAGCTGCAGTTATGACCGGGTTACTTACAGCACGATGGATGTAGAATAGCCACGGATGCCTTAAATGAAATTGATTATTATTCTCTTTATACAAGTATCCCTGTGTGGAGTTTGCATGTTTTCCCTGTGTCTGTATGCATATCCACTCCATTCCAAAGATGTGCGTTAGATCAACTGGCATCTCTAAAGTGTCCTAGTGTGAGTGTGTGAGAACCTGCCTAGCAATGGACTGGCACCTTGTCAAGTTTGCCACCGTGTGCCATCTGTATGTGCCATCTGCCCAGAATTGGATAAAGCAGGTATGGAAAGTGAGTGTAAGTAAGAATAACATTAACAATTTCTAACAATTTCTAGAAGTGCCTTCATGTTTTGAACACCAGAGGGCGCAATCATAGGTCGTATTCCTATTCGCATATTTTGAAGGTTTGAAAGAACACCTTTCTGGTATTTATTTTCCGTTCTCAGTGAACTTGTTTTTTAAATTTGATTTCCATTTTGTTCCAGAAGCATAATTTAAAATGCCTTCTAAATTCTTTTAATCGCAGGGACTAAAGATTATTTTTTGTTTGATTGTTTTTATAAAATATAAGTACACAGAGATAAGTAGAGCCACAATCAGAAAATAAATAAATAAATAAATAATAATAATAATAATAATAATAATAATAATAGAGGAATGTTTTAACTTAGATATGGTGAGCCTACAGTAGAACATTTTGTTTATAATTTTAAGCCTTTGTTTGGAGTTATTTATTTTAATTGCACTTTTTGTTTAATAGCTTTTTGTATGTTGTTTACACTTCAGAAATAAAAAAGGAATGTCTTTCAATGAATGTCTCATTGTAAGAAAATCGAATCGGAGTTTGAATAAACGTACGATAACTTCCTAACTCACAATTTTTGTATTATCTCCTATCCTCGCCAGATTAACTTCCATAAATGTCCATGAATTATCTACGTGAAATTACCTAACACATCCGTAAAAGTTGCAGTAGTGGAGCAAAAAGAATAAGAATTGCGTGGTGAAGAATCTTGCATTCGACATCGAGGCGATTAAAATGTAAAGTTCGGAAGCTTTGGTTGTAGAATCAAGAATAAACATCACTGTTAAGGCTTTAATGATTTAATGGTGAAAAGGCAGCTTCGTAAGCTTATCATGTACGATACGAAGCGTTATGGATAATGATGATTGGCTGCAATTCCCTACATGTCCACAGGGTGTCGCCAATTTCCGCTGTCTTTAAAAGGTTCCGTGCAAAAATTTCCGTCATTTTCCGCCAATTTTCCGGCAATTATTTTGTAGTAAATCTCACTGGAGTTATGTGGAGTTAAAGCTCCGTTTCTGTGTCTTATTGCAGAAATTTATATCTATTACTTTAAATAAATGAGCAAATCAAGCAAATTGTTGCAAGCTCGAGCACACACACACACACACACACACACACACACACATACACATAGGAGTTATTAGCACTTTTGAAGCGACAGCAGTTCATGAGCAAAGTCAGCCAGCATTAATCAGGCTGTTGCACAGTGTGTGTATGTGTGCATTAAAGGAAGATATGTCAGAGAGAGAGAGTGCGAGAGCTAGAAAGCGAGAGTGTGAGAGAGAGGATGGCTTTAGTCGTGCTAAAGCTCTGATGTTTACTGCTTCTGAACGTCCCAAAGCCTCTCAGCATGGCCGTCTTATTATAGCTCCAACTGAGAGGAGACGGAGATGAGCCGGTCCTCCAGATAAACCTGCAATGCCAGCAGTCTGACTGATCAACCCCACCACCCCACCGCCTGCCCGCATGCCCACTGCCCGCCTACCCGTCCGCCCGGGGAGTCGGCCAGTAAGATAGAGGCCTGTGAAGGGGGGGGTTGTGGCAAAAGCAGGAATAGAGAGCTCGGCTAATGACTAGCTCTTATGCATCAGTGCTCTTACTAATGAGCTTCCAGGGAGAATGAAGGAGCAGGAGCTCAGGGCTTGCTGGGGATGTGAGGGGCCTGGGCTATCACTCCCCCACTGAGCACCATGCCTCCCCAGTCTGAGGGAACCCTGCCTTCCAGCAACTAATGAGAGAGAGAGAGAGAGAGAGAGAGAGAGAGAGAGAGAGAGAGAGAGAGAGGCCTCTCCTCATTGAGGTCAGCTGCATTCCTTTACTCTTAATAATTCACAACGTATTGATTTCTCCGCTCTCGATAACACCTGGACGGCTTCGGTAATTCCTTCTTTTCTCACCATGAATGCACAGTTCCCTCCAAAAAAGTTGCTTGTATTTAAATTTCAAGTCATATCTAATAGAATTACTCAGCAAAGACATCTTATGTTGCATATCATCATGTCTAAGATTTCAATTACGCAATTGTTTTATATAACATACAAAACTCAAGCTGTACAAAACACCAGGATAATGTGCTTTATGTAAAAGCTACAAAATAAGCAGGAAAGAAAATGCCAATCGATAAATACTCAAAAATAAGTGTAAACATGCCAAGTCAGAGGAAAAGAGAAAAGTCTAAAATGTGTAACATGAAAACACAAGCATGTCGTGGTAATTTTGTAAATATAAATGCAATATTAAATATTTTACATTTTATTCTTCATTTGAGATTATTCCATTTCAAAACATACACTTTGATAGGCATAATAATTATTTTGAAAAGCTCAAATAAGCATCAGAAAAAAAGAAACCAATTGGTGCCAAATAATAAGAAATTAGTCAAAGTTTTGTCTGTAAATGTCTATTAACATAGCAATAAATAAATGAGGACCTAAAAATTAACATAAGGACCTAAATTCAGCATAAGTGCTTAAAAATAAGTAAATAAAAATAAATAATTAAAAATACATGCAAAAAAAAGTGCCAAGTGACAAGAAAAAAGAAAAGTCTAAAATGTCAAATATGAAAACACAATCATGTTTTGGTAATTTTATAAATATAAATGTAACATTATGTATTTAACATTTTATTCTACATTTAAGATGTTCTCATTTTTAAAATAGATTTAGAGGATGTAAAATACAGCTACATGATCCTATACGTAATTTTGAAAAGGCACAAATAAGCATTAGAGCAAAAGAAAGTTGAAAAGAAAGTGGTGTCAAATAATCTTGAGAGAAAATCACTCTAGAAGTGTAAGTAAATCTACATTTAGATCATAGAAAATAGATCAAATAAATGACAGTTACATATAAACGTATATAAATCATTTAAAACAGATGTTAAAAAGTGTCCAGATAAAGGGCACAGGTAAAGAGAAATTCAAACTCTGTACTTAAAAAAACATTTTTGCACTAATTCTACAGACAAACTACATTTGAGACATTTTGACATAAATAAATGAGGACCTAAAATAAACATACATTATTAAAAATAAGTAAATAAACATTAATAATTGAAAAGAAAGTTACAGGAAAAAAGAAGAGTCTAAAATGCAAAATATGAAAATACAATTGTTCTGTGGTAATTTTATAAATATAAATGTACGATTATAGATTCAACATTTTAATCTACATTTAAGATGTTCTCATTTTAAAAACATATTTGGATTATTTATAAAAATGCAGCTACATAATTAAAAGGAATAATCTTACAAAGAAATTAGGTGATGACACAGGCACAGCTAAAGATAAATTCTAACTCTCTACTTTAAAAAACACTTTTAGACTAATTCTGCTGAATAACTACATCTGATACACTTTGGAATAAATAAATGAAGACCTAAAATAAGCATAAACAAGTAAAAGAAGTTGAAAATACAGATGTTTTATCATTGATATAACGTCCATATATAATTACTTCTCAGTTTCCAGAAAATATAGGAAATTTGTATGCACAATTAAAAAGTCTTGATCAGGAATGGACTTTTTGAAGGGTAACTGCCAAGAAAGCACTTTTTCTTCAGATGGGGAACAGGATGAAAAGGCTATGAAATATTAAAGCTCATAAAGATAATGAAGATCAGTGGAAAAGAGGATTATAGAGTGACCAATCCAAGTTTGAGATTTTTGGGTCCAGTTGTCGACAATATGTTGTACGGCCATTATATGTCGTATGGTCATTATAGCATTGTTACATCAACAAACAAATCTAATGGTGGTGTAAGACTTTTGCACAGTGCTGTAGATAATATAGAAATAAGACGTGCAAAGTAAAAGAAGAAAAAGGAAAGTGTTGGAAATTGAATGGTCTGTTGTAGAAGTATGTAGTATTATTATATATGAAATAGTATAATAAACAATAATAATAATAATAATAATAATAATAATAATAATAATAAAGACAGTAATAAATGTCAGAGATAAAAAAAAAGTAAAGTCTAAATTTGTGTTTAAAGATGATGCTATGTATATTAATAAATACATTTCTAATTTAGAAATAGAAGATGAGTTAAACTAAAAGTAAAAACAAGTTTAACACAGAACTTTGATATAGGTATAGAGGATATAAAATAGATGTAAAAACAGATAAAACAGTTAATATTAAATGCACAAGAAACGATATGTGTCGAATAATCATACATTAATGTTAAGTAAAGAAATATAAGATAAATCTGTCAACATTTCAGATGTTTACGTCAAAGGCACAAGTAAAGAATTGCTCACTAATACCTGTACGCTGAATAATCTTACAATTATTTAAAATGTTTTCACATTAAAATAGATAGAGAGAACATAAAGGACAAAAAAAGATATAGATTTAAGTAAACAAGAAAAGTCTGGACTTGAAGCTTAGTCTTACAAACTTAGGAAAAAGGAAAAGAGAGGAATGATCTTACAGTTTTATGATATCTATGAGACAAATGAACATTAAAGTTGTTTTAACTTTAAAATATAAAAAGAAAAGAAAATATACATCATATGGTGATGAGTGACAAGGAAAAGAAGACAGAAATGGCGAGTAACAGAAAAACAGGTCAAATATTTTCTCTCTAAAGCAGGTAAAGGAGATAAAGTAGAAATAATAGGTACAGAACTATAAATAAACAATAATAAATCATAATAAATAAGTGTCAAAGACAAGAGAGAATTGTCCTATAATAGGTTGATTTTTTTATTCAGAAAGAGAAATTAGATGGCGTCTTTATTGAAAATGTTTGTATTTTTCTCTTCTTTCTGAATCATTATGTAAAATCCTCTTTACCAAAAGTGCTCTCACATTTGCATGCTGCATGATCCATATATTAATATTTTAGTGAAAAACGTTCTGTTCTTTTTATTCCTGATAAAACGTAACACGTAAAGACAAAGCCAGAGCTTAACAAAGGGTGCAAAAATAAATACAAACAAATAAATAAATAAATAAATAAAGAGAACAAATAATGCAGTCAGTCTCCGTCCTAACCCCTAATTGTCTCGTCAGACAATTAGTATTCCAGCATGGTGAGGATTCAGATCTGTAAACTGCTTTTCTTTACATATTCATAGCCTGGAACTGATTTATTATTCTGATTTATTATTCTAACGACGTGGACGTTATGTACACTGACATTTCCTCTCTCTCTCTCGCTGGAAGACTTTATTTATTAAATACCTGCTTTTAAAGAGGAGATTAAGAAAGAAAAGCCAAAAAAATTGCTTCGTGTCAGCAGAGCAACACTGATGAGGGCAAAAAAAAAAAGTCATGCCTTTGAAGATTTGATCAGGTAAGCGGACTCTATGATGGATTTTATTTGTTATGCACTGCCCCCTTGTGGCGCAGCGCAGCGTGGATAAAGTAAGCAGAGTGTTGCTTAATCCTGACAAACTATAAATCTGACTTTAGAAGGGATGAAGGTTTCTGAAGTCTGACGTTTACTGGAGGAATGTGTCACAGTTCAGTCTCCATTCCCACTGTGAGATGGTCCATCGCAGATCCTCCGAGCCCAAAGAATTCATCCCGCTTCTGGACATGGTTATACCATAAGGTTTCTTGTTAGCACAGTAACGTTTTAAGTGGTATTTGTGAATGTAACTCTGTATTGTAGAGCTTGATAAAGGTTTGATAAAGGAATCCCTTGTCCATGTGGTTCTATCAGCTATTGATGAATGATGGTTCTTTATGCAGTGTCGTCTGAGGGAGCGGAGATCATCCCTCTTCAGTTTAGGCTTTTTAGGAAATTCCTCCAGATTCCTTGAATCATTTAATGATATTATGCTCTGTAGAGGGAGAAATATATAAATCCCTTCTAATCTTTCTTTGAGGAACATTGTTTTTAAACATTTCAATCATTTTCTCACACATTTGGTGATAAACTGGAGATCCTCTGACCATCTCTACTCCTCAGGGACTCAGTCTTTCATGGATGCTGCGTTTGTACCAAATCATGGTTATAATCACCTGTTTGAAATCATCTCATTATTTAGTTTTTTGTCTCATTACTAGCCCTAACTTTTTTTGGAATGAGTTGCAGGCCTGAAATGCAGGAATGGATGTTTATTGACCAAGTTGGCCAAAAAAACATTAAATATTTTGGGTTTTTAAAGGAAACTGTGGACGTTACATGATGATAAAGTTTAAAGAACTCTTGAATTAGACTTTGTATTTACACATTTGTATTTTTATTTAGTTAGTCATTAGGCAGTGGATGTTTTTGCCTCTTGGAAAGAGTGAAAGGCTTTAATAAGATATTGCATTTGGTTTGACTCACAGCATTACAAAAGGTGGCTGGAAATCATTTTAAAGAACTAACATTTTTTGCTTTCTGTGAAGTTTCAGGAGCCCAGATGAGTTTCGGAAATGCAGTACAGTGTTTTCACGATATAATAAATCTCTACTGCAAAAATAAGAACATGCCATAAATTAAAACAACCTCCATTAACAACCAGCTGTTCCGTTATGTGTTTAGAACATGTTAAACATGTTTAACCCACAGCCACAGCCTCAATTTTATAATTCTACATTAGCTCAATAATCTCAGAGACCTCGGATTTGTGGAAGCGTGTGGATTACTGTGACTAACGCGAGAGGCTCGAGCCGCTGCTTTAGCTAATGACCCTTCCCTTTCTGCTCGGGCGCATCAGAATATTAATTTTAGCAGCACAATGTCCTTAAAACAACCCGGTAAATTGGCCAAGCAGGACCGTAATTGTTTATGAAGCTGTAAATTGCTTAGCAGTGGGCGAAACTAATAGCCTTTTCGCTAAAGGGGGGGGGGGGGGGGGGAGAAATGAACTGTTCGGTAAGAGAGGCTATTTTCTTTACGACTGGTATTTTTCTTTTTTATTAAAAGTAATCGTCGCAGGCTGTCACTAAGCTGCGTGTGTTTGTGCCAGGGGTCGCGTGCTTCCTCTGGCCCTAACCATGCATCAGAGTCCACTTTCATGGCTCTAATGGGGCCGATGGGGCCATGGGGTAGTGACGAGTTACCCCACGTTCAATATTAACTTTGCATAAGAATAGGGCTGGAAAATAATGATAATGCAATAAGAAATCAGACTTTTTTTTCTGATGATCCTCACTAACAAGTGGCTTTCTTATCGACCTGCAGCTGTTTAGTACCAGTCCTGAGTATTAGTGGTGTTGTGTGTTTAGAGATGCTCTCACTCTGACTATTAAACATAGCTCTGAGTTCTACCGTCCATTTTTCACCCCTAACTTTCCAGGTTTTATAATATGTTGTTCAGTTCTTAACCCAGTTCCATCATTTCAGCATCTTCTTACTTCTTTATTTCTTACTTCTGTAGGCGACATCAACGTTCAGCCACTCTCACGTCAAAGAATTGGGCAGTACATTTTCACATCTTGGCATTTTGCGATCTAGTCCAGATGTGTGACTTCTCCTGAATGTTCGTCATACCAATCAGTAACATCTGCAGCCCTGTGAATGCTAAAATTATGATCTAGGAATTCAGGAATAGGAAAGGTATGCTATTCAGTAAGATAACAAGCAAAACACAAACCCTGGTTGATCCAGCAGCTCAGTGTTGGCATTATGGTTCATATTGACTGCCATCTCAACCAAAGGAGCCATTTTGGCAAAATTAAAACACCGCCAGAATATCACAGATCCTCCTACAGGCAAGAACCACACCTTGCACACAGTCCTCATTGAAAAAGTCCAGCATCATTCACATCCAGGCACAAAGCAGATTCATCTGATAACCAACCATGAACAGAACATTTTTGGGGGGTCTTTTCATTCACTGTAACCACTATTGGTCTCTTACGTGCCACTCTGCCATGTATGTTCATGGTATGCAGCTCCTTCCGGAGTGTTCTATCAGAAATTGGTTCTGAAGCACTCGTGTTGACTTCTAGAAGCAATTCTTGCCCAGAAGAACACACCAGCTATGCCTGTCCATCAGTTTTGTCATTCATCTACACTTCTGATAAGAATTTCCTGTACTTTGATTTTTGGCACTGCTGGTATTAACGCCTGCTCTGACACTCCTGCAAATTCACCTACTTTTTTCATGCTACAGTCTATGGCACGCTCAAATGTGATCGCTCCTTTTTGTTTACTTTGCGACCCATTTTCCACACATCAAACAAGACATTTGCTGCACTGTACCACCTCTTCTCAATCAACGAATCCCATCACACTCCCACAGGTATGTATAGCGCTATTTATAGCAGGAGCCTCAAGTTATGACAACCTTAAAGGGAGCTCATTTGCTTATCAAAATCCAAATGGTGATTTTTTTTGGACAGGCAGTGTCTAATATAAAAACATAAAAACAAATCCAAAACCATTCAGAAAACTAGATGTACAGTGGAGCAAAAATTATTTAGTCAGCCACTGAGTTTTCAAGTTACCTACTTAGAAAAATGAAAGAGGTCTGTAATTTTCATCATAGGTACATTTCAACTATGAGAGATGAAATGAGAAAAAAAAATCCAGGAAATCACATTGTAGGATTTTTAAAGAATGTAATTGTAAATTATGGTGGAAAAAAGTATTTGGTCACCCACAAACAAGCAAGATTTCTCGCTCTCACAGACCTGTAACTTCTCCTTTAAGAAGCTCTTCTGTCCTCCACTCATTACCTGTATTAATGGACAGCTGTATTAATAAACACCTGTTTGACCTCGTTATCTGTATAACAGACACCTGTCCACAGCCTCAAACAGTCAGACTCCAAACTCAACCATGGCCAAGACCAAAGAGCTGTTGAAGGACACCAGGAAGAAAATTGTAGAGCTGCAGCAGGCTGGGAAGAGTGAATCTACAATAGGCAAGCAGGTTGGTGTGAATAAATCAACTGTGTCAGCAATTGTAAGAAAATGGGAGACATACCCATACCCACCCACAAGACCATTGATAATCTCCCTCAATCTCGGGCTCCACGTAAGATCTCATCCCGTGGGGTCAAAATGATCATGAGAACGGTGAGCAAACAATCCCAGAACTACACGGAGGGACCTGATGAATGACCTGCAGAGAGCTGGGAACAAAGTAACAAAGCCTACCATCAGTAACACACTACGCCGAGAGGGACTCAGATCCTGCAGTACCAGGCGTGCCCCCCTGCTTAAGCCAGTACATGTCCAGGCCCATCTGAAGTTAGCCAGAGAGCACATGGGTGATCCAGAAGAGGATTGGGAGAATATCATGTGGTCAGATGAAACCAAAATAGAACTTTTTGGTAAAAACTCAACTCATCGTGTTTGGAGGAAGAAGAATGCTGAGCTGCATCCCAAGAACACCATACCTACTGTGAAGCATGGGGGTGGAAACATCATGCTTTGGGGCTGTTTTTCAGCAAAGGGGACAGGACGACTGATCCGTGTTAGGGGAATAATGAACGGGGCCATGTATCGTGAGATTTTAAGCCAAATCCTCCTTCCATCAGTGAATGAAGTTCATTGAAGATGGAACGTGGCTGGGTCTTCCAGCATGACAATGATCCCAAACACACCGCTCGGGCAACGAAGGAGTGGCTCCGTAAAAAGCATTTCAAAGTCCTGGAGTGGCCTAGCCAATCTCCAGTCCACAACCCCAAAGAACATTTGTGGAGGGAGTTGAAAGTCCGTGTTGCCCCAAAACATCACTGCTCTAGAGGAGATCTGCATGGAGGAATGGGCCAAAATACCAGCTACAGTGTGTGCAAACCTGGTGAAGACTTACAGGAAACGTTTGACCTCTGTCATTGCCAACAAAGATTATGTTACAAAGTATTGAGTTGAAACTTTGTTATTGACCAAATACTTATTTTCCATCTTAAGTTACAATTAAATTTAAAAATCCTACAATGTGATTTCCTAGATTTTTTTTTCTCATGTTGTCTCTCATAGTTGAAGTGTACCTATGATGAAAATTACAAACGTCTCTCATCTTTCTAAGTAGGAGAACTTGCACAGTCAGTGGCTGACTAAATACTTTTTCCCCTCTATATATGATACATTAGAGAAAATGGTTTATATCTAAATCTTAATTCAGCCCAAAAACATTAAATTTCATGACCCTGTTCTAATATTAATACGATGCTCACTGATGTGGGCTAACCTGGACAGACAGTCGATCAAATAAATAACGTGGGTCGTAATAAAGTTATCCCTTTCATGTATAGCGATGTTATGACCTGTGTCCGTGTGACTAAATGACCTAAACGACTTATTATAAAAAATGAATGCCTATTTTTTTGGAGGCTGTTAATGTGTTCTGAGCTTGACCATGTGAGCCACCGCAATTGTAGACTGATTTCACATTTGCCACAACAGAATCTGCTTCGTTCCTGTTAGCAGCTAATGCAGATGAATTTTTCATCGAGTTGCAGGAACCACAAACAAAACACACAAAAACATGAAAAACTTTTTTGTTGTTGTTTGTTGGTTTGTTTTTAAATAATTGTGTTTTTATTCCTGTTATTGACTGGCATGTTATAAACAACGTTAGTACTGATCCCTCACATCTCCTGTGTAACATCTCAGCAGATCTAGAAATGATTCCAGATTTGCATGTTCTCTCCATGTCTGTGTTTTAATTTGAGTGTGTCTGCCTTTGTGTGCATTTGCCCTGCAACGGACCGGCACAAATGCCCCCTGCAAACATGACTTGGGTTTCTTGGCATAGAAGGCAATAAAATTAGTTTATTTATTATTATTATTATTATTATTATTATTATTATTATTATTATTATTATTATTATGGGCTCCACATACAAGCATAATTGGTTGAATGAGGGAGTAGACGCCAGTTGGGGATCGTCTGTTTGGGTGCATGTGAGGGGGTGAGTCCAACTGCAGGCGACTGCTTACTGGGGAGGATCAAACATGTGTCCTTAACTAGGATTAATTAAAAGAATCTCAGATGAGTGTGCTTCCAGATGAACAGATCAGTAGCCTGCTAATACTGACCTCTGGTGGTCGGACGTTAGTACGGGCATATATGTTTTTTTGCGAGTTTGTAGTGAGATTAGCTTTGGAGCGTTATCCTGCTGGAAGTAGCCATCAGAACATGGAGGACTGTGTGCATAAAGGGGTGCACAGGGTCAGCAGCAATACTCAGGTAGGCTGTGAGGTTTAAAATATTGGTATTAAGATGGTTTTAAGGGGCACAAAGTGTGCCAATAAAATCACACCATTACACCACCAGCAGCATGAAACGTTGATCCAAGGCAGGATGGATCCGTGCTTTTATGTTGTTTACGCCAAATTCTGAAAAGCCAGTAGGCCTATACAGAGTATAGGTTAATATATTGTGTTTGTGTAATCCGAATCAAATCAAAATTGCGTTATACGTGATCGTCCACGAGAGGACAGCAAAAGTCTTGTTAAAGCCTCATTGTTTCTTTCATTCAGCGCTATTGGTTACAGATACAGCTTTAAATTTGAATTTGCATACCTTAGACCGGCAACAAAATCACGAAAATATTCAAATTAACCTGAATATATTTGGTGACTTTCTGCTTCACAGCCATTAGGATTCACTCTCACAGAAAACAGCAGGGTTTCAGCTCTGAGAGCAGGATTAATTAGCATCTAATCAAATAACAACCTCAGACCAGCACTAGCTAACATAAACCAACACGGATCAACAGGCTTTTACCAGCATCCAAAACTCATATCCTGGTGCTTCAGTGGGTTTTAAACACCTAACAGTACAGTTACAGAGAGCTCCTTTATTATCTTATCTGTAAGAGGATTAAATACATTTTCCAAGAGAAACTCAAATTACACTTAAAACATTGAACAAGTTCTGAAGCCGTTCTTTAATTAGTCAAGCTACAATGTCTTTTGTAGACTATTGGAAGTACATGTTTAATAAAGTTATTAATTTGTTAATTTACAAATTCATTTTAATTGTTATGCACCTTTACAACTTATACAATTAATTTTGATTCAAAATTTCCTTACACTACTTCATTACATACTTTTTATTGTGTAATTATAACTGACTAAGTCAAGCCTTTAGATATAAAATCACTATGATTATATATTTTAAAAAATTCTAATTAAATCTTATTATCAGGTGGCTTTTTTATAAATTTTTTATATGTTTTATATTTTATATATTGTATACATTATTATTATTGTTGTTGTTGTTGTTGTTTATTATTATTATTATTATTATTATTATTATTATAAGAAACAATTTATTTGTGTCTATTTTCTTAATTAAAATTTTATATTTTTTAAATGTAGATTATTCAAAATACAGAATACAGTAGCCAATTGAAGACTCAAAATCATTCTTTTTAAACTGATTATCTATATAATCATATGTATGTATGTATGTATTTATGTATATATATATATATATATAAGTCATTTATTTTATTTTAGTATTCTCAACTTTAGATTTATTTTTCTTTTGGTAATTAATTAAACAACAGGTTAAATTTTCTTCCAGCTCAATTAAATTCAAAAGAGAAAGTGTGTTTGGCATCAGAAATTCATTATTGAGTCTAACTTTCTAATTTAAGCGTCAAACTCAAATCAGTCATGTTAAAATAGAAATTAAAGCAACATGTTCTGTGTCTTTATTTATTTTACTTTTAAAGATAACAACAGAAATCAGCTTCACAAAAACACTCTGTATGAACTGTATATAACACAACAGAGGTAACAGGACCAGGCAAAGAACCTTCAGAGGAACATGGATTAAGATCAGGAGCACTTTCTAGGAATAATTAAATAACAGGTAAATAACGTATAGAAACATGCATAGACAGCTTCTTATCATCATTTAAAATATTAATAAACTGTCATTAAGCTGATATTAACTGAAGCAGTACGGTGACGTTACACACCTTAAACAGAACCATAAACCAGTACAGGATGGTTAGATTTAGCTGAATTACGTTCGTGTTTATCCACGCGTTGGTCGTTCTGAGCGCGGCTCCAGGGCCTCTTAATGCACGCTGGACATTTACATTGAGCAAAAACAGACCGAGATGGTTACTATGGTTACCTGTGATGGCCGAGGCCTGGTCAGGCAGGGATACGTCCACTGAGCAAACACAAAAACAGCATTGTGGTTAAACCAGGACTCATCATGAGCTTCACATCAAAAGTGTCACTCAGAGGCCTCGATTCACTTTCTGTAATTGTTTCTGAGAGAGTAAAATGTGTTTTTGTTTCTCTGTGATACTGACATGAGGACTATTTATCAATAACCAGTTAATCAATCAATCAATCAATTAGCTTATTAGTGTACATGGGAGAAATAAGATTTACCTTTTGATTTGGGCAGAAAACATCATCATACTAACATGGAACAGTAAACAAATTCCAACTTACAGTTATATAGATCATTATTTTAAATAGATACATAGATAGATAGATCTATCAATCAGCCAATCAATTAACAGATAGAAAGATAGATGGATAGATAAATTGATTGGCTGCTTGATTGATTAATTGAGAGATTAACAAATAGATAGATAGATTGATCGATCAATCGATCGATCGATCAGTCGACTGATGAATAGCTACATAGATCAAGCAATCCATAAATTGATAGTTATATAGATAAATCAACTGATAGATGTTTAGATAAATCAATTGATTGATAGATCAATCGATAGATACAGTGGGGCAAAAAAGTATTTAGTCAGCCACTAACTGTGCAAGTTCTCCTACTTAGAAAGATGAGAGAGGTCTGTAATTTTCATCATAGGTACACTTCAACTATGAGAGACAAAATGAGAAAATCACATATAGGATTTTTAAAGAATTTAATTGTAAATTATGGTGGAAAATAAGTATTTGGTCACCCACAAACAAACAAGCAAGATTTCTGGCTCTCACAAACTTCTTCTATATGAAGCTCTTCTGCCCTCCACTCGTTACCTGTATTAATATTCTGTATAAAATCCTACAATGTGATTTCCTGTATTTTTTTCTCATTTTGTTTCTCATAGTTGAAGTGTACCTATGACCTCTCTCATCTTTCTAAGTAGGAGAACTTGCACAATCAGTGGCTGGCTAAATACTTTTTTGCCCCACTGTAGATAGATAGATAAATCGATCAATCGATAGATGGGTAAATACATAGATCAAATTATCAATCTATCGATAGATAGATAAATCAATTGATAAATAAAGCAATCGATAGATGGATAGATGCAAAATCCAGTGATCAAGAGGTGGGACTAGTGGTTAAGGTACTGGACTCTGGACCAGAAGGTCCAGGGTTCAAATCCCACCTCTGCCAAGCTGCCACTGTTGGGTCCTTGAGCAAGGCCCTTAACCCCACAATTGCTTGGATTTGTAAGACTGTATTTAATTGTGTAAGTCTCTCTGGATAAGGGCGTCTGCTAAATGCTGTAATGTAAATGTTGACAGACTGATCAATCGAGATATATATATATATATATATATATCTCGATTGATCAGTCTGTCTAACATTTACATTTACAGCATTTAGCAGACGCCCTTATCCAGAGAGAGTATATATATATATATATATATATATATATATATATATATATATATATATATATATATATATATATATATATATCGATCAATTGATACTTAGATGGATAAATCAATAGACAGATAAATCAATTATTAATCAGTCAATAGAGCGATTGATAGACATTGATTGATTGAGTCCTTATAAATTCATGTTAACTTCAAATGATGCATGTCATTGGAAAGTGGGAGGAGATATTATTATATAATATAATTTAATGTTGTTTGGATATATATTCTCTTAATGCGTTCTGTGATATGATTTTATTCATGTTATTTTTTATTTAGCCTTTAATTTAACCAGGCGAGTCCTTAAGAACTGGTTCTTATTTACAATGTTTTAAATGTAGTGTAAGAGCTGCAGTCGCTCCTCAGATCCAGTGAGGTTTTTTTGGAGTTTTGTTCCTCGTAACTTATTGGGATCTCAGTTACTACGAGCCTCCGCACCTTTTTATAGTATCTTCATTTCTGGTTGACATTTCGATTAATAACTTTATTTTGCCTGGAGAGTGAAAATTCACAGACAGAGCTTTAGGAGTAACCAAAGTCTTGAGCATTTCCTCAAATACTCCTTGCTTGGTCTGTGGGTTTAATTACTCGATTTGTACTGTGAGCCGTCGGAGAGAGACATCGACGTGTAAACACGGGCAGTTTAGGTACTAACATACATGATGTAATGTGACCTTTACCTGCTCTGTTCTTACGCTGAAGGCGCGGTGTCTAACTGTATGAAGAATGACCCAGTGAGAATCGAGTCGGTTCCATATTTAGCCTCTCATTATGAGCAGGGCTCCGCGGGTCAGCGTACAGGAGCAACATCAGGGCCGTGCGGCTTCGACTCGCCACCTTACTCACACGCTTAATGAAAGGAAGCTTTGAAAGGCTGCCGCGTTCTCATCCGTCGCCTGACAGACCCGGCCTTCGTATAGACCTAACTCTCCATATAATCTCTGCGCTAATCTTATTTATGCTCTAATCAAGGCTCTGTGCCAGGAAATCGGATGTTTTCTAATCCAGAGATGGATATATTTGTGCAAAAACTGGCACGGCGTTTTGGTACGACCGGTCATTTTAGATTGAATTTCAGTCATGACTGAAGATCACCAGCTTCATTGTGACTAACGCCGGATCAAATGAAGATGCAGCGTGACGACCGGGAGGATTATTCCGTCCATTATTATGGTTTAATTCAGAAGTGTAATGTTTATAAGACATTACCATGTACCTAACAGGCAGGAAGGACCCATACTGATTATATTCTTCACTTCTAATGTCAGTGCTGCGGGTGCAGAGTGGAGAAGTTTTAATAAACTGGAGACTGGAGGCTTTTACGTTCCTCCATGCTTCACTCCGATCATCTGTGCAGAGGCCGAACGGTCCATCCTTTTTCTCCTGACCATTGTGGGTTTCCATATCTTTCTTGTGTACAAATATGATGTAAAACATGTGGTGAGATATTTTATACAATAATACAGTGGAACATCGGAATTCCTAATTGATTCTGGAAGGCCTTTCGAATTTCAGCATAATAAGCATTTAAAATAGGATTCATCCGTTCCTGACCCCCAAATGATCATTTTTTACATCTATATTTGTATGTAATTAATGCTTACACGCATGAATAAAGCAATGGAATGTAATACAATACATAAAATCAACAAAGACGTGAACTAAGTGAATATAAAGTGAAACCACCACTAAGGTGACCTATGTAGACGGCCTATGTTCAAAGTTTGATGTCCAAATTGTTGAGTGAAGAAGCGTTCAAATTCCAAGGTTCCACTCTAAATAGAAAACCCAAAATATAAAATAAGAATAAACAACATACCAATTCGATGTTTCCAACTTATTTTCTCGCCAAAGTAAAAAAAATCAAAGTCAAAGTTTATTCATTTATTTCTTATTACGACGGAACATTGTCTCAAATCAGCTTTACAGTTTTCCACAATCTAGATCCAAAGCCTAAATTGAGTGAACCTATGGCAACAGCGTCAAGGAAAAACTCCCTTAGACTTAATAACAGCCAATGCAGATGGATAAATAATCAATATTTAACTAAGTTTACATACTACATGCTTATATCGTGTGGTTTTATTGTATATGTTTTATACGAAGCATTTATACACATGCAGATCCGACCGGATGGGTCTGAGAAACGGAAGGCTGATTGCTAAGCAGCGACCCCTGCTGGCCATGTGAGAGGCTTCAGGAATAGCCAACATGGCCCTGATCCCTGAGCTATACCGCTGAATAAGAACTATTCAAATGCTGTGGGATTTTTTTTTTGTCATGTTGCCACCTGATTCAAATTTATTCGCAGCGACATAACCGGACAAGATAAACCAGACGCCTTCTTTGAGTGATGAAGACGTGATTTTGGTTCTCAGAGAAAAAAACAAACGTGGATATTGGGTACATCTGATTTAGTTAGGAAGGAAGGAAGTTAAGAACGAAGGAACGAAGGAACAAGCAGGAGAGTTTCAGCATCTTTTTTTCTTAGTGTGACACCATCATTAGATTAAGAAAACTGCTAAATAAAAGCAATAGAACAAGAGAGGGAGCGTGTTCTCACGAATAACATCACGGCAGCGATGATCTATGGCACTTGGCACTCTATCGAGTTGCTGCGATTAACTGAGAATTCATGCAGTTCTATGGCAAAGGTTTATACAATGGAAAGTGAACAGTCTGTTCTCGTAGCGGACGCGTTGAATGTGGGAGAAATGTTCAGGAGTAAAACCTGGAGACTGATTTAACACCAACATAACATCGCTGTTAAATATCTTGGCTCATCGTCGCATGTATTATTAATTCCAGTATTTTTAGGACAGCTTGACAGGATGTGCCCTGGGGCAGTTTGGAGGCGTAGCGGAATCTAATCGCTCGTGTACACCTTATCAGTTGTAATGCCAAGTGTGTACATA
Source organism: Ancistrus triradiatus (assembly GCA_025084515.1). NCBI lineage: Eukaryota > Metazoa > Chordata > Actinopteri > Siluriformes > Loricariidae > Ancistrus > Ancistrus triradiatus. Next base: position 106,121 of record JAJAGP010001882.1, on the reverse strand, counting down.
TGTTTTCTCTCTAAAGTATTTGCCCCCGGGTGTCAGAACTGGAGATCTGCCAAGAAAGAGGAGCTGATAGACTTCCTTGTTAGCAGAGCGTATAAAATTTTAAATGTAGATCCAGTATAATAAATCTGAGAATCAATAAATTTGCTCAAACCTCACTTAATGAAGCAGACAGTGTTAAAGACGAGGGTAAGAAGGTTATGTGGGGCATCAGCCTGCACTGTTTCTCACGGGACTCCCACTATAGATAGCAACACTCCAACTGCACGGTGCCACATCTATCACCTCTCCAATCGAGTGGAAAAATGCATGCAGGGGAACGTCGTGTGTCACGGCCCCGAACAGCTTCAACACCCGTGGTGATAAAGAGGTTGCTGAAGTTAATACTCGCAGCATCTACTTCAGAACGAGGGTGGAGGGTGACTCTTACTTTGCACAGAAGTGTAAATGATTTACCGAGGGCCCTGACCTGACCCCATACCATGACAGAGCCTGGCTTTTGGACTTGCTTTGGACTGATAACAGTCTGGATGGTCCTTTTTGTCTTTGCTCCAAAAAAGATTTGGATTCCCAGATGCCTCCGAGCCCAGAGAAGTCGACGCCATTTCTGGACATGGTTATAACATAAGGCTTCTTTTTAGCACAGTAACGTTTTAAGTGGTATTTGTGAATGTAACTCTGTATTGTAGAGCTTGATAAAGGTTTGATAAAGGAATCCCTTGCCCATGTGGTTCTATCAGCTATTGATGAATGCTGGTTCTTGATGCAGTGCCGTCTGAGGGAGCGGAGATCACCCCTCTTCAGTTTAGGCTTTTAAAGAAATTCCTCCAGATTCCTTGAATAGTTTAATGATAGTATGCCCTGTAGGGCGAGAAATATGGAAATCCCCTTTTTTTTAACTTTTCAATCATCTCAGCTTTTTTTGGATACTGCTTTTGTACCAAATCATGTTTGAAATCACATCACATTGTTATTTAGTTTTTAAGTCATTACTAGTCCTAAAATTGCGCCCATCCCAACTTTTTTTGGAATGTGTTGCAAGTCTGCAATGCAGGAATGGGTTCACTTGGGAGAACACTGTTTTTTTTATTTGCGCTTTCCATACCATCCCAACTGTTTTGATTTGGGGTTGTAGAAAACGTTTTCGCTCTGACTCCGAATGTGGATGTTTGTGTCCGGCGAGAATCTAGGGTGTGTACAACGAGAGAACCTGACACCACAGTGATGAGCATGCATGGACAGACTGAATTTCCCTAACAAACTAGCAGCCCTCGCTCACCCTGTCTCTTTCTCTCTGGACTCTGGACTCGCAGGATGTGATGTGGCCTGGAAATCTTTAATACTTTCATAATTATTCGACGTGCAGCTGCACACTGATTGCAGGCACGCTTCGGACAGAGAGAGACTCCAGTTTATAAAGTCTTTTTTTTTAATTATTACTGTGCTTTCCTTTTATTGCTGTAAAAAGTGAGTATTTCTTCCTGTCGCTGCCCATTGGTTCCTCGCTTAATCTTGGGAGGATTTAGAGCAATTTTCCTCAGTCGTTGCCCCATTTGGCTTTACTACACCTCTCATTACTCATTCATTCCCTCACCTAGTCTCTCTTTCAGTTTAACCATGTCTCATTCAATTCTCTCGCTCTCGCTCTTGTCCTCCCCCATTCTCTCATGTTATCTTCTAAACCTCTTTAGATTTGATTTCTATCTCTCTCTCTCTCTGTTTCTCTCTCATGTCCATCCTTATTAGGATCACGTTTGCAGAAGCTCTAGCAGTTGTCCTGTGGCTCGCGGTAATAGCTTTGTTACTGGGAACATCAACAAATAGCTCCTGGGTTTGAATCCCAGGCTTGCAAATGTGCTAGATTGCATGATTTATGGACAAAGGCTCAGGGATCCAAGTTCTAGACTGCTAACCAGAATGGTATGGGTTCGAATCTTTGCTTTTCGGCTCAGAAATGTAGCATATTAACTTTGAAGTAAAGGTTTATTTATTAACATCACATCAAAATTAACGGTTACAGCTCTACTAATCAAACACAGATGAGTTTAGAGACATCAGCTGACCTGACCTGATCTTTGGAATGGGGCAGAACCATAATTCCACACAGACACAGGGAGAACATGCAAATTCCAAACAGACAGAGTCCAGAGTCAAACAGGGGATCCGGTATAACCACTAGCGCCAAAATAGAAGTAAAGTTAGTGGAAGATAAACCATAATTTCTAAATGTAGATCTTAGAAATATAATCAATATAAACATAGTTTGGGGTGGTACAGTGGCACAGGGGTTCTCGCTTCATGGCTCCAGAGACCCGGGTTGAAGCACTTTGTTTTCCTTTCACATCCCAAAGATGCTTATATGCATTAGGTCATATGATGTCTCTAAAGTGTCCCTATAAAGTGAGCAAAGGAATATATATGTGCATGCATGTGCTTCTGTGATGAACTGGCACCCTTGGACTTGCCTGCCTTGTGCCCTGTGCTGCTGGATAATGCCAATGACCCTAGGTTGGACTTAACAGGTATAGAGAGTGATTAAGATAAATACTGTATATTGGCTCTTCGGTGGTTCTTAGATGCAACCCACCACCGCAGGGACCAGGTTCGAGTCCTGATCGCTTGTGTCTGAGGGAGGATCGTCCAGTTGGAGGATCATCCACTGTTGGAGGTTGAAGGAGCGACCTCTGTACAGGAAGCTCCTGTGTAAACACACGGTCATAGTGTACCTGGAAACGTAAAACTTGCTGGACATTTTGTGAGTTCTTTATCCCAAACCCCAAACCGTCAGCAGGGAGCAGGTTATTGTTCTTATTGGAACTCTGGGGGTAGGATACGGGCATGAGCCGAGAAGATCTCCAATAACGCTTTTCAGAACCCCTAGATGCTCCTGGATATTGCAACACGGAGTGGACGAGCAAAATTGAAGACGAGTCAGTGCTGTGATAGAGCTGTTGTTATTAGGTTTTCTAGCCGTTTATCATCACCTTCCCCAAGCAGAACACACTCTGAGTAGAAAAAAGAAAGAGAGTAGAATTTAGGAGAACCCAAACAGATGTTCAGCAGCAGATCCTGCCTCATTAGTTATTCATTTAATCACTGATTTTGATAACCAGCTGGAATTTGGGTGAATGTAGTGTTTTTTTGGGCTTCAACCCCGCACAGCTTTTTATGGCAAATTGTCCTTTTTGGAAACAAACAGTTTCGCCCATCTTCGTCCACCTTGTTGTCTGCATGATCATACAATTGTGACTGGGTGCTGTCCTGTGGACCAGTTTCTCCTCTAATCTCCTCCTGATGCCTGCCCCAAACCTGCCTCTCTTCTTTCCTGATGCCCTCTTCGATGTTGTCTCCTGGAAACATCATTAAACGATCCACCATTTTGTAGTGGTATACTGCTCCTGCTCTCCACCTTGGTGCAAAGTAATGTCCACTTTGATGTTGTCCCGTCGCAGATTGATGTGCCCATATTCCTCCCAAGGTTTCTTTCTCTCAGTTAGGGAGATTTTCCTTGCCGTGGTTGAATTGGGCTTGCTCAAGAGAGTAGTGCTGTTGTCAAGGCCAAGACTTTTAGTAGTTGAGTTTAAGTGAAGAGATGAGACTGAGACCAGATAAAAAATTTCCATCATACAAGAATAAAGAGGAGAGAATGGAAAAAGTGTAATTAGTTTGTAAGTCATTTTACCTTCATGATCTTTCATTATACGTGATATATATATAATATATATATGTGTGTGTGTGTGTGTGTGTGTGTGTGTACATATGTGTGTATATATATATACAGTAAGTCCTCGACTTACGACGCAGATCCGTTCCTTGGTGGCGTCATAAACCGATTTTCGGTGTAAGTCGAAACATACGTACATACTGTACGTAAATAACATACTGTAAGCACTTATCCTATTCTAACACCTATCCTATATATATATATATATATATATATATATAAATAAATAGTGTATAGCCTAAAAATATGATGAATTATTATTATATTCTAGTCTTAGTAAAACTAAGGTAATGTACGTTTTGGAAGCAAATGATGGTGAAGATTCTGTTTCTGTACATTTTTATTATTTCAGCATTTCAATCTGCCCTCAAACAAAAACAATCCTAAACTATATGAACTACGGAAAGTGAGTGGAAAGGTGAAAACTCCCACTTGCAATCTTAATGTCAGCCAAATAAAACGGGCTCATTGATTGGATCCTGAATGAGAAGAGCAGGAACTTGTTTTTTCCTGTTAGCCAATCAGACTGCAGATTTTATTTAGGCAGGTAGAGAAAAGACTGATTTATTCTGTTTGATTGGATTGTTGGTATTCAATAATGATAGATAAAAAGTTCAGATTATAATTAACATTACCTCAGACAGACACATCGGACTCGGCTGGAAACGAAAACAATTTCAGTCCACCTTACCCTGAAAATGAGACAAGACGAATCCAAATGAGGTTGAGACCGAGACAAGACAGAGACTGCTCATTTATATATTACGTATCTCAAACACATTACATATCTCAAATACATAGTGAATAGGACAGCTTCGGACACATCCCTGATCTCTGTTTTGTACCTTCCGAGAGTCAAACGTGACTTGACTGGACTCAAAGGAGGACGAGAGTCAGGGCATTTCCCTATACTGCACCCTGGAGGTCTGGATTTTTCTTTCAGCGTTGAATAAAGACTGATGTTATGCTTGTTTATTTCATTAAAACCTGTTACTTTACTTGTTCCTATTTTCTTTTTGTTAAGCCGCTCTGTGAAATTACAGAAGCCCCTTTCTGTAATAAGCCTTCTGTCCTGTTCGTCTCCCTCTGGTCGGTGTTATTAGTCGAGAGGATGGAAGGGGGTGTAGAAATGATTCTCCGGGACGTGATAAACCGCTACGTTCAGAGTGCATATAGAAGAGAGATCTCTTTATGGCACTTCAGGGCTCTCGCGCTCAGACAGATTGAAAGCTGTAATGCCTCGCCGTGGCTCTTCTGCACATCTACTGCAGGAACTTTTGTGTTTTGAGGGTCACTTAATGCCCCTCTTTAGGTGACTGAAAATCGTGCTTTGTCAGAGGTCATTGAAAGACGCTCTCTGTGCAAACTGGATTGTTATAACGTTATTATGCATCTTAAGTAAACCTCTAGATCTCATTAAACCAGAATTAAGTTTTAATAGTGTTTGTAGATTATTATCATTTTTTTAATTAATGAAGGATTGTTTGCTAAAGCTGCACCGTATGATTTTGCCAACAAAATAAAGGTTTGGATTAGTATTACTATTAAAATACACGTTCCTAGTGTTCAAAGCTTTTGGACTTGTTCCTCGTAACAGTCTGGATACTCCTTTTCCTTTTCGTCTTTGATCCTAAAAAGATCTGTTATACTGATGGGTCTGAGCACAATTCCCATTCCTACTGTATGATGGTCCATCCCAGATGCCTCCGAGCCCAGAGATGTCAGACAGGCAGACAGACAGACTTTTTATTGTCATTCAAATTTACACCGTACAGTGCTCATGAGAACGAAATGTCGTTGCCTTGGCTCGAGGTAGTTATGTGAGTTAGCAGCAATAATATAGTATTATATATACAATATAGTGCAAATTGTATCACATTACATTTTATATATATATATATATATATATATATATATTAGTATGTAAAAAGGTATGTATATACACTGACATTTACAATATATTGCACTGAAGCAAGTCAACCAGATGCCTCACCTCATCTCTATAGGTCGTTGTCATCCTGGATTAGGCCCACAACCGTTATGCCGTCTGCGAACTTCACAATGTGGTTGGTAGTGGACCTGGCGCAGCAGTCATGGGTCAACAGGGTAAACAACAGTGGGCTCAGGACACAGCCCTGAGGGGAGCCAGTGCTCAGAGAAAGGACACTGGAGACATTGTTACCCGCTCACACAGACTGTGGCCTGTTTGTTAGGATATCCAACAGCCAATTGCACAAGTGAGTACTGTAACCAAGGGAAATCAGTTTCCCTATCAGATATTGGGGGATGTCGACGCCACTTCTGGACATGGTTATAATATAAGGCACAGTAACGTTTTAGCACAGTAACGTTTTAAGTGGTGTTTGTGAATGTAACTCTGTATTGTGGAGCTTGATAAAGGTTTGATAAAGGAATCCCTTGTCCATGTGAGGGAGCGGAGATCACCCCTCTTCAGTTTAGGCTTTTTAGGAAATTCCTCCAGATTGCTTGAGTGGTTTAATGATATTATGCTCTGTAGAGTGAGAAGTATATAAATCCCTTCTAATCCTTCTTTGAGGAACTTTGTCTTTAAACATTTCAATCATGTACTTACACATTTGGTGATAAACTGGAGATCCTCTGCCCATCTTTACTCCTCAGATACCCTGACCAGAATAGACTCAGGTTAAATCAGGATGCTTTATTTAGGTGATATTTTCATTCTAAGCCAGTTTCCTCTATCCTGATGTTTACAGTTCATTTGCTGTTGTGCTTCTTGGCTGCAGAGACGGCTGCAGCAGATCAGATTTGACTCTGCCCACGGGCCGGGAGCTCTGTAGAAGAGTCGCTGTGCCTTCTCCCAAAATAGTGCGAACGAATATCTTCAGTCTAACCTCGCGGCTTAACCTCGCGCATATGCTATGAATTGTCTTATCTTCGTATAAATTCACTTAATCCCAAAGAAACAGTTTTACTTTAAGATCAGGTTTTTGTGTTTCAGTGTCTGAACAGTCCATTTTGTGTGTGTGTGTGTGTGTGTGTGTGTGTGTGTGTGTGTGTGTGTGTGTGTGTGTGTGTATTATTGTCATTATGAGCATCCGATGCCTAAACAATATAGGAATGTGAGGTTTATAAGGTTAAAATTAAAATCAGTATTAGGATTAAATTTAGATTTAGAATTAGACTTAGGGTTATGGGTTTAGGGCTGAGGTTTAAGGTTTTTGGATTTAGTGATTAGACTTAGAAGCTGCTGTGAGGATAAACCAGGGGAAAGGGGGCTTTGATTTGCTTTGATTTAGGCTTAAGGTTTAGATAATGGTTAGATTTAAGATTAGTGTTAAGGTTTAGGATTATGGTTTGGGATTGGTTTTAGGATTAGGTGTTGGGGTAAGCTTTAGGTTTTGGGTTTAAGGTGAGAGGTAAGAATAGCTTAAGGTTTAGGGTCTAAGGTTTAGGATTAAATGTTAGAGGTTGGGTTCAGGGCTTAAAGTTGTGATTAAGATTATAATTAGGGTTAAGTTTAAGTGGAAAGAATATATGGTGAGGATTAGGATGGGGCAAGGGTATGGTTTAGAATTAGTTCTTGGGGTAAGGTTTAGGGTTAGGGTTAAAAATTGAGTTTTACGATTATGATTAGGGTTAATATTTTCTGATAAGGATTATGGATCTGGATTAGCGTTAAGGTTGGGATTAGGAGCAAGCATGTGGTTTTAGAATTAGGTGTTAGGTACTATGTTTAAGCTGTAAAGTTAAGATACATGTTATGGTTAAGAAAACAATTAGGGTTAAGATTTTATGTTAAGGATTATGGGTTTGGGTTGAGATTAGGGCTAGGATTAGGGCTAAGGTTAAGGATAGGACTAGAAGCAAGGGTATGGTTTTAGGATTAGGTGTTAGGGACTAGATTTAGGCTTGAAAGTTATGTTTTATGGTTAAAATTATAATTCGGATTAAGATTTTGTGTTAAGAGTTATGAATTTGGGTTGAGATTAGGGTATGGTTTTAGGATTAGATTCTAAAAACTAGGTTTACCGTTTAAAATTAAGTGTTATAGTTAAGTGTTATAGTTAGTTATGATTCAGGCTTTCTGTGTTAAGGATTATGGGTTTGGGTTGAGATTAGGATTATGGTTATAGTTAGGATTAGGGAGGGGTCAGGAGTAAGGGTATGGTTTTAGGATCAGGAGACTAGGTCTAGGGTGCAATTTTATGTTTTATGCTTAAGATTACGTTTCCGTTTAAGTCTAAGGATTGTGGGTTTGAGTTGAGATTAGGGTTTGTGTTGGGATTAGGCTAGGATTAGGAATAAGGCTATTGTTTTTGGATTAGGTGTTAGGGACTAGGTTGATGGTTAAGCTTATGATTTGGACTTTTTGTGTTAAGGGGCTATGGATTTGGTTTGAGGATTAGGGGTTTGGTTAAGGTTAAGATTTGAGGTTAGAGTTAAGGTTTAGGGTTACAGGATTAACATACAGCAATACACAGTCAGTGAATGTCATCAAAAATACATGGTTACATATATTACAGTGTGTGTGTGTGTGTGTGTGTGTGAGTGTGTGTGTTGAGTGAGTGTGTGTGAGTGAGTGTGTGTGGCCAAAAGCAGCAGTGACAGAGTGTGATTTAATAAGTAAGCACAGGCAAAGCTGTAATGCCTGAGGTGAACGCAGTACAGTCTTGCAGCCATACTGAGAGAGATCAGCACAATTTCTCTCTCTCTCTCTCTCTCTCTCTCTCTCTCTCTCTCTCTCTCTCTCTCGTCTCTCTCTCTCTCTCACTCACACACACACACACCACACACACACACACACACACACACACACACACACACTGAAATACAAGCTTAAGGACAAAGTAGTAGTCAAATGTAACCCTAATAAAGTTCAGTTTTTCCATTAAACAAGTTGTAATTTAGCTGTAGTGTGTGAATATGAATTATAATCCGTACCTTTTTGACTGACATTTGCTCCGTTTGCTCACCAGGGAAATCGATTCTCATTTCCCATCCCTTGTTTGATGATGGTTTATGTAATGGGATGCGGTTCGAATTCCCGTATGATTGAAATCTGTGCAACATCAACACACTCTTTAATAAGAAGCCCTGGTGGCTCAGTGGTAAAAGGCAGCAGCTGGAAAGTGGCAGTTCCTGAGGTGCATATCTCTGCCTGCACTTAATGGATCCTGGGTTAGGCTCCAGACCCTCCCGGCAACCCTGAACCCTCAACTTCATTCCATTTGTTAATAAATATCAATTCCTGCATTTCAGGCACATTCCAAAAATGTTTAGACAGTGAAATATTTTGGTATAGACATGAAGTTAAAGTAGTGTCCACAAAAGGAGTAAAGATCTCCAGTTTGTCACCAAATGTACGAGAAAATGATAACAATGTTTAAAAACAATGTTCCTCAAAGAAAGACCGGAAGGGATTTATATATTTCTCCCTCTACAGAGCATAATATCATTAAACCATTCAAGGAATCTGGAGGAATTTCCTAAAAAGCCTAAACTGAAGAGGGATGATCTCCGCTCCTCGGGGATTGTGCTCAGACCCATCAGTATCACAGAGCTTTTTTTTTTTGGACCATTTAGACTACTATGAGAAACCAAACGCCAGGCTCTGTCATGGTATGGGGTCGGCTCAGGGCCCTTGGTAAAGGTCATTTCCACTACTGTGTACACTGAGATTTTAGAGCAACATAAGCTGCCCTCAAGACGACATCTTTATCAGGGACGTCCATGCATTTTTCAACAAGACAAATCAGAAAAAGTTTGGACTGAAATATGTAAATCCCTTCCAATCTTTCTTTGAGGAACATTATTTATTAAACATTTCAATCATGTTCTTACATATTTGGTGATAAACTGGAGATCTTCTGATTATCTTTGCTCTTGTGGATGCTGCTTTTGTATTTTCTCTCCCCTCCCTTTGAACCCTTTATGCAAGAACACAAAGTTTATTAATTACAATAAGTTATTTATTCGTGGCAGAAGGAAAACTCTCTTTCTGCTCTATATTACTGCTGTTTGCATCTTCATGCCTCATGTCCGAAGTCCTCTTTTTTTCTGAATGGAGCAGATGGGTGTTGAGTCTCTTTGAAATACTAGGACAGATGTTCAAGTCAGCCAGACCTTCCATCCTGCACGCATTTGCATTTGTAAGCGCAGCAGCAACAACACAGCAGCAACAGCAGCAACATCGTGGGAGATTAACAGGACAAGGGATGTGTATGGGATGTGGAACCGCTCACTAAATACGCATCATGTCGACATGGAATTACAATGTAGCTCTGATGGGATGTAAACCAGACTGAATATCACACACTTACATTAATAATGCAGACTTTATCAAGCAGTTCTGATTTAGGAACATTAGCACCATGGACAGATCAGAGTTTGAGACGGGTTTGAGCTTCTGAATGATCTGCGTCTGAAGCTCTGAAATCAAATTAGTGCAAATACAGTACAATGTAGAACCAAAATATAAACTCTCACTATGGAATATAAACATAAACACACCTCACTGGCTGCACATGACCAAAAGAGAATGAGTCCAGCCATAGAAACTCTTAATTCAGGTAATGCAGGATCACCTTTAAACGCTTTAAACCCTTTAAGTAGGTAAATCAATATTCGTGAAAATAATTGTTAAGACCTTGATTTGATTTTCAAGCTTATGAGAGAGAGAGAGAGAGAGAGAGAGAGAGAGAGAGAGAGAGAGAGAGAGAGGGCCACTTTGTGTAATTTTTGGATATTCCCTAATGACGGTGCATCTTTCCGCAGTATATTCCGCCTTGACATTCTGAAATGGTTTGATGAACATGAGCAGTTGTTCAATATGATGCCATGGGTTCCAAATTCTGCAGATCTCAAGCCATGTGGGATGTGCTGGACAAACAAGTCCCATCCATGGAAACATGAATGGATTCTACTCCCCAAAATAACTGTATACACTTTAGTGTTATTACTCAGACCATATAAGTGTGACGTGAGACACTGAATTCTGTTTCTGTGATAAAAATAAGATGTATATTTTTTAATAACGACATAATATTAAAAGGTTTTGAATAAGTATTTTTAAATGCAGTAGGGTAGTGGAGTTTGATTGAAGCTGCAGTTTACTGGTAAAATGCAGGGAGAGTGTTTCAGAGGGTCGATGATAACTATAGTTTGGGTTAAAGATCAGGACTCACTGCATTACTGAATATTTTAAAAATAAAATATTTTCTCTATTTTGGTTCCTCGTGTCTGAAAATGTTTTAGCTAATGTTTTGCAGATGATCCATGTTATTATAGTCCAAACCATTATGAAGCCTCAGTGTGATTGATCTATAGGCCTACCTCTTACCCTCAATAAAAGTAAAAAAAAATGAGTTAGAAAGGCTTTTTAAAGGAAAACTTATGTTACTTTTGGTACATTTAGTAGCATGTATGTTTATATTTCTACTTGAGTATTTTTGTCAGATTAGTAGTGCTCTTACTTAAGGCAAGAAAGACTGTGTAGAGAATAAAGGAGGGCTGCTCTTGAAAACTAATAAACTGCTAAGAAGTTAAAGGGGTCACGCCACCTAGGGGTTGATTGTAGTACTAAGACAGAACAGCGCTTGTGTTTTACGTTGTTTTATTTATGACACTTGACTTCTACTTCTAAGTTAAATCAGACTGTGGCTTAATGTTAGTAATCCTGATGGTGGTTGTTTTGATTTGCTGTGCGCTGGATGTTTTTAAACAAGTGAATAATTGAAATTATAATTCACGTCTTTATTGTTCTTTAAATCTTAAGTCTCTGGTAAATGTTTTGCAGAGGGAGATAAGGCAGGTGTAAGGCGCTATCCCTGTACAGTGCTCATTCTGTTCGCGATAGTAGTTTCATGTTTTGAGAGCGCACACCGCCTACCTCCCCCCAGCTGTGTGTGTGTGTGTGTGTGTGTGTGTGTGTGTTGAGGAGGAGACTCCGCTTCCTTCCTCATCCCCGTGCTTTCGTCTCATTGTGTTCCTGGAGCCCGGATAGAGAGACAGAGAGAGGTGTGAGCACCGCCCCATGAGCCTCACGGATCCGCTGCGTATCGGTGCGGAGGAACCGCGTCCACCTGCGCAAAGCGATGCCGCTCGAACCGATCCCGAACCGCCTTCTGCCCTGTGTAGGAACCGGAGAGGAGTTCGAGCTCAGGGGGCGCCGTTTGTCTGTGTGCCGCCGCGAGTAACTCGGACCGGACAATGAAAAGTGGAAGGTGGCGGATTTTGAAATGATTTCTGACCGACGGAGCGAAACCGGACCGGGACTTCTTTAACTTTTGGGAACCTAAAGCACCTTGCGACTCGAAGCTCTGAGATTTGTTCCTCACCATGCCTGTGCGACGAGGTCATGTCGCGCCTCAAAACACATTTCTGGGAATAATAATACGGAAATTCGAGGGACAGAGTGAGTATCAAAGCTGTGCCACTGATCCAAACGCGCATGGGGAGAGGCTTATACTTCAGATTTAGGAAAGAAACATTTAAAAGAGAGTCACTTAAGAAATAATGGATGATACGATGGGGTTCAAGTCCAGAGAGCAGGGTGCCAATACTTTTTTGATTTGTCAAGTCAGGATCAGAGATTAAGCCTGCAAATCAGGTCAGTTGTGATCCATCCCTATGGTAATTGGCCCTATAGTAATTGACTGCATTGTCTAATTGCTAATCAGTAAGTTTTGAATTTTGAACTGATCAGCATTTTCCCAAAATTAAAGACTACATTTAACCTCCAAAGAATCACCTTTAACAGGTTCTTAAAGGGTTAACTGTTAGGGAGTCCTGTATGATCCTCATTGTAGCTGTAGACCGGGCATCTGAGGAACGGTATCTGGCCAAGGTTCTGAAAATCTCCCGCACCTCCTGTAGTGTTAACCAAGGAGTTTAAGCTCAGCAAAGATGTAAATAATAAAATTTTTACGCAGCCATCAGCCCAAACGTTGCAGCCCGAGCGCTTCTTAAGCTCTGGGATGTAGAATATTAGGTGGTAAGTAGAAGAACAGTCTGTTCTCGTAGTGGACATGGGAGAAGTGGCTCAGGTAAAGACCTGAGCCTCTTTGAAAAGGGACAAATCGTCACAATCTGAGATCTAGTCAGATGAATCCTATTTTCTTTTGGACAGTCGGGTATGTGGGCATCGTTTACCTGGGGAAGTGATGGTACAAGGATGCACTGTGGGAAGGAGATGAGCCGATGGAGGGAGTGTGATGCTCTGGGACCAGTTTAATTTAGATTAGTTGTTATAGAGTAGCAATGGTGCAAAAGTCTTAGGCCATTCATTAGATTAGTTATAGCGTTGATTTAGTAGGTATAATGCCCATGTGCACTGCCATTATTTATCAATTTCTGTATTAGAATACAGTCAGAAAAAGCAGGATACTTGTATTGAGTATTAAAAAACTGATACCTATCTGAAAAACAGCTTCTGAATGGTGGCCTAAGACATTTGCAGAGTACTGAATATATATGTGTATAAATATTTAATTTTATTTGTCACACATGGCTTTGAATGAATGGTTTAAAGACAAATGGAGGAATAATAAACAAAACATCATGGTGTGTGTTTGTGTGTGTTTGTGTGTGTGTGTGTGTGTGTGTGTGTGTGTGTGTGTGTGTGTGTGTGTGTGTGTTACAGCCAACAGAGTGTTCAGGCAGAACAGGCTGGCATTTCTTCTGTTTTTCTAACACATAAAAATATTTTGTTATTGTTTTATTATGACAGATAAAGCATTTATATTAGATTTTAGCTCCAGATGTTGTGTATCTGCCTTTCGGAAAACAAACGCGATTTTTCTTCTGAATGTTCAGGGTTTTTTGCGTGAACAGAACAAATCTGGCATGTGTAAGCTGCAAAAATAACAAATCATTAATCTGAAACACAGCTCCTGTGGCTCAGGGGTAAGAGGCATCTGCTGGAAACAACCTAAGGACCGATGGACTGATGCCCCACCGACAACTTTCACCTGCACCCAACTGTGACCCTGATCAGGATAAATGGGATCAGAATGGGATGGTTGTTAAATTAAGTAAACAACCAACTAACATTTTAGTAGGAACACTACACTAATACTGGGCAGCTCCTCCACCCCCCTAAAACAGCCTCGATTCTTTATGGCATGGCTTCCACAAGGTGTTGGAAACGTTCTTTTTTAGATTATGCTCCAGAAACTGCTATACGACCAGTTGTTGTTATGAAGGGGTGCACACAATCAGCAACAATACTCACGTCGGCTGTGGTATTCAAGCCGTGACTGATTGGCGTTGATGGCCCAAAAGTGCTTTTTATTCACAGTTTTGGTGCGTCCATGCTCACTGCAACCACAGCTTTCTGTTCTTGGCTGACATAAGCAGAACCCAATGTGGTCTTTGCTGTTGTAGTCCATCCACCTCAAGATTCGACATGCTGTGTTTCCGACTTTGGAGCTGGGTGTTTTTTCTTTACAGGAGGAATTTCATTGTCAGAGTGGTCTTTTTAATTATCCGTGTTTTTTTACAACTATACTCCCTATAAGACACTGGACTCTAAACTAATATTCTGGAGACGTTTTATCCCCAGATCTCCCCAAGTCAGGGACGTAAGTGATCCGATAACTGACGCCGTTACTCTCACGTTTCTTGCAGATAAGAATTTCATCATCGCCAATGCACGCGTGAAGAACTGCGCTATTATCTACTGTAACGACGGCTTCTGTGAGATGACCGGCTTCTCTCGGCCGGACGTCATGCAGAGGCCCTGCACGTGTGACTTCCTGCACGGGGAGCAGACCAAGCGCCATGCCATCGCCCAGGTGGCCCAGGCACTGCTGGGGTCTGAGGAGCGCAAGGTGGAGATCACCTACCACCGCAAAGACGGTGAGTGCAGCCTGAGGGTTGCTTTTGCTAGGGGGGTCGGTGCTCGGGATGTGAATGGAGGAAGAGAGAGAGAGAGAGAGAGTCTAACCGGAGGAAGCTCTTTCCATTGTAATTTGGTATCATTACCAAGCACTTTGTATAAAAAGAAAGAGCAATGAGAGCAGAGAGAGAGCTTGTGAGAGTGTCTAATCCTTTTTATATCAGTATCAGGATATCTTATCTCTTTCGCCCTCACCCTCTCACTCTCTCTCTCTATCACATAATGTCTCATTTGGTCAGCTCTCTACTGATTTGTGCACTGGAGCGAGCACATCTCCAGCTCTAATGGGGACGTCCGTCCTCCTGCCAGAAGGTCCTCAGACAAATTCAGTTTCTCTCTCTGAATTAAAGAGAATAAACATCTTATCTCCACAATTATCTCACTTTCTCACTATGGGTGTCTGCAGAGAAGACTATAACACAGATTATACCCCATTTCCATTATCGTTTGTGGTTAGACTTTAAGATATACAGAACAAAATAACGATTTGTTTATCACCATTCTATTGTTACCCCGCTGCTAGAACATCATCATCAGACTATGGGCTTCAGACCTAACAGAAGAAACAGAATATCCCAATAACTGTTTAATATACAGACAATAAACATTCAACTTAACTTACATTTTCCATTCAAAATAAAATGGGTCTGATTTATAAGACAGGCTGTTACTAAGATACACTATTCTACCAATAGAAGAAAATCAGAGATCCCGGTGTTATAACCAAAGCCTAGGATCCCATTATAATTTACGTTCCTTTCTTAGATTAAGTTCTTAATGTGAATGTTCTGAGTCAGAAATGTTAAAGTTGGAGTTCTTGATTATCAGCAGCTCAGTCGGGTTAATAAGAGCTGGGATTAACAGATCCATGAATGAAGCTCCGATCAGCCGGGGATGGTGTTTAATGAGAGACGCTGAGTGTAACACCAGCAAACGCCGTGAAGGAAATCAGAAAGAAGGAGCTGATGGAACCGGCGGAGCTGCTGATGCTGTATAACTCTCTCGGTGGATATTTGAGCTACTATTCCCTTTCTATAAATTCGAACCAGTCTGGTTATCCTCCTCTGACCTCTGGCATCAACGTTGCATTTTTACTCAGAGAACTGCCCTCACTGGATATTTTCTCTTCTTCGGACCATTCTCTGTAAACCCTAGAGATAGCGCTGTGTGTGAAACTCCCAGCAGTTTCTGAAATCCAACAGCCATACCACGTTCAAAGTTACTTAAATCACCTTTCTTAACAATTTGAATTTCAGCAACCTGTCTCGATCATGTCTACATTCCTAAATGAGGTGCCCAGGTTAATTGGCAGCTCGTTGCTGTTAATAGTTGGTGAATTAACCACTTCCTTTGCTCAGTGAAAGCCTTTTATTTTGTTATAAAATTATGAGGTATGCAGAAGTTTGTAGAGAGTGAGAGAACCTCTAACAGCAATGTTTGACAGAAGAATAAAACGGGCACGGGTATAATCATGGGCTTTCTCAGGTGGCACAGATTAAATTTGAACACTGCAATTTAGTAGTACCTTGTGCAGAGGAAGGACGGGGGCTAAGTTAGGCTTTGTTAAGGCGCTGTAAATGAATCTTTAGCGACAAGACGCGGGCGTTTCATGTGGATAACAAGATCGTTGTTGATAGCGTAACAAATGGTAGATGACGTTTGGACAGATTAAAGCGTTTTGCTTCTTCTGTGTAAATGCAGTGAATGAAGAGCAGTTGTTTTCCAGTTTAGAAGCGAGTCCTTACTTTCTGTGCTGCAAATCACCTGTGGCCGCTGAACCCGTTTTAATGAGGATACAAATAGCTCAGGGTCGATCGATTGGTAATCCCTGTGACACTGCTAGACTAAATCGATGGGTCACTGCGGGCTCCTGCTCTCTCGCCATAAACTCCCGCATTAAGGCCCCAGATTTCCTGAATCGGCCCCAGTGTGCTGTTCGCGCTGGCGATCTGTCATGACCCTGCGAGAGAGAGGAAGCATTTGTTTAGCTGTCTCGAGGCGTGGGGAGAGGGAAAGGGAAGCTGTTTGTGTGTAATTGGCTTCACTGACAGACTCGGAGCGCTGCAGCATATGGAGATGTCAGCTCCTGAGCTTCCTTAATTGAGTCGCTACACCTGCAGGCATTGATACGGCTCCTCGAGATCTGTGATGGATATTTTTTACTCTTTCTTGTCTTTGCATCATTACTGCACTAACCTGGGATGACCCCGGTGTGTGACTGGATATCGAATGCGCACTGACCGGAAGGTTCCTGGATTGTATCAACAACCTTATGCAACTTTCTGTGATAATATTTGGCCCAGATCTTGTATTGATGATGGGAGAGTGGAACCAGCACACCTGAAAGACTTTCAGTGAGGTTAAGGTCAGGACTGTGTGCTGAAAATGATTCCTTGAGCTCCCAGAATGACTCTTTGAGCAAATTTGAGCACCGGTTCTGGTATAACCTCCTCATTCAGCTCCTCAGCTACTTCATTTTATTCCCACATAATGTCCCTGAGCCTCGACCTGACCCACTGAAGCAATCCCAGATCATAACAATGCCTCTACAGCCTGGTACAGCGAGAACTCACGACTAGATTTTACATTCAATAAAACAATGCACATTTCAACAAAGTCCTCCTGGAATTAAAATAATTTTAATAACTACAAATATAAATAACGTTGTGCTGTGTTAAATCATGCTGTGTTAAAAAATGAGACCCTGTTATCATGCCCAGGTTTGTCACCTTTTTGTATCAATTGTGTGTGAAAAGTGTAATACAAAAATCGTTATACAAACATCTTTATTCAAACAAATTTAAACATCCCAAATTCCTTCAATTTTCATAATGACCCTATTACCTATAATGAGAAAGATATGAAGGAAGATATGACGTGTATGATGTAAGATTGCACCCTCTGATGTTCAAAGAATGCAATGACATTACTAGGTGTGCATAAAGAGAAGAAAGGCATGTGATATCTCCATGATGCAGATCCTGATTTTTTTTGCATCATGATGCATCATTACACCCCTATGCTCTGCTGCTCCCCTTGTAATGTCAACTTCTCCAGCACCGGTCTGATCTATTAATTTATTTCTGTTTCTAAACTCTCGAACTCAGGCGGTGACACATTCTCGAAAAACTGCACCTTGGCAAAAACTCTACATCTCGTTCCATTTTTATAACTCGCCTTAAAGCACAGTTTCAAATAAAATCTCCTGTCCTCTGTTAAAGGTGGGCAGCTGGATTAAGGATAGGAAGGTGACAGTACTCCAGTGGCTAAGTCCTGACTTAAATGTTACCACTCACCACAGAATCTGACTGAAAATATTCAACAATCCAGAAGCAAAACTGATAGAGGTAAATGCCCCTGATGCAGGAATTAGAGTAAATGGTGGCGCTACAAAGGATTAAATCAGGTCACTGATCACGTTTACTGTCATATTAATCTGGGTTTTATTTTTCTTAGTTTTCAGAACTGTTACTGTTTTTCCCATTAATTGAAACTTGTAAGAGAAAAATAATTGAATGGGTTTTAATTTCAGATTGCAAGACCAGAAAATTGACTAGTTTCAAAGGTAGTGTTGTAGTACTCAAGTCTGGTCTTGGTTTTATCTTGGTGTCGACCTCAATTAGACTCAGTCTTGTCTCGGACTTGGTCCAATACGTCTGTCTGAGGTCACAGTGTTGTCTCGGTCTCAGGATACTCTCGGTCTCGGTCTTGATTCAGACACGATGTGTCCCAGTCTTGGTCTTGACTTGGACTCAGCTCTAGTGGTTCTGTCTACAACACTATTCAAAGGGGTCTGATGACGTTCTGTAGTCGCTGTACGATAATGTATATTGCAGCGTGTGGTTTGCACTATTAGCTCAAAGCAAGCATTATTACCAGATGAACCAGAGCCAAGTTCCCAGGTTCGATAAAACCTCTTATTCTTGCTCAAACCCTGTTCCAATGAACACTGGGAATTTACTAATTGTTCTTAAGCAGGCTGATGCCCAGCGTCTGTGACCGCTCACGTTCCATGCTTGTTGGGAATCGACAAATTAGTAATTAAGTGCGCCAATACTTCTGGAGCTGATTGGATGAAATCCCTCTTTGCTTCACCTTGCATCCTGGGCATGATGAGAAAGAAGGGACAGACGGTCCTGCAGCTCTTGCTGGAAGTCACATGGCATTAACGTGATCCTGCAAACCCCCCGTGGAGATGTGACACGCTGTCATTCACATGCACATGCACAATGCCACGCCCTCCTGCACTGGTACTGCCAGGCTTCAGAAACACAATTAACTACAGCCAGTGCTCCGTTATGTTATTATGCAGATATAACGTCTGTTTTTCTGACAGTACTACAGTTTTATATTCTTATCTTAGACAACAGACTTAAGAACGTGGATCTATGAAGGGCCATTATTCAAAATGTTACAGGAGAAAAGAATCAGAACAAAAGACAACAAGAAGCATGAACCGTCCTTCTTTTTATCCTAAACTCACCTTAAGTCTTTAGAAATATTATTTCTCATCTCACCATAGAACTGATTTGTAACATGGCGGCACCCCTGGTCTGTCGCATCACAGTCCCAGCCCTGTGACCAGAACTCTAATACTTGGCAGCCTTGTGCTAGTAGGTTGTGTCCCGGCCGTATTGAGGCGAGGGTCGAGTTGTGTTTTAAGATTTAGTTTAAGGCCGTAGGCCGTCCTGCTCCACCTTGTGGAAGGTCCCGGTTCTGTTCGAGTTTGTACCAGTTTGTGAAGATTCCTGAAGATCCTCCTGGGACTGGATTCACAAAAGTGTCTTAAGAAAGATAATCTTCTCAAAAGTATGTTTTTTCCTAAATTCAGTCTAATGGAAAAAAGTTATGAAAAATTATTACTTTTTAAATAACTTCTTAAGAACTATCTTATCATTTCTTATCTCTTTTTTAAGAACAATTCTAAGAACGAGTGGTGTTCTTAAACGTACATCCTTAAATGTTTTCTTAACCTCACGATAACCTCACACTTGTCTTAGGCTGGAAGAGTTGAACACTGAAAGCATTGAAATTTAACTTTCCGTCTTCACTCCAAAATGTTTGTATTTTCCAAGGTAGTATTTTTCTTCATAGGCTTTCTTGTGTAGCCTATGAAAGAAACAACATTTTCTAAAGTTTGCTGAGCATTGCATTTAAGAACATTCTTATGAACTTCTTAGTGTTTGTCTTAAGAAACTTTGCAAGTTTTTTTCTTAAGAAAGCTTTGGGGATTCATACATTAATTCATACATTAGTAAAGACACACCAAATGTGTTTTTTTTGTGCAATTTATTCGGTAAATGAATTCGATATCTCGATATCGGTATCTTTCACACCAAATGTGATTTTTTTGGATGCCAAATATTGGACTTATTGTTATTCGCCCTCTGTTTTGATTTTTACATAGTCACCGACCACAGAGCAGCTCATGTATTTTCATACTCAGAACAAGACTGTAAAAACATGGTGTTTTATTTCCCTCTGTTGTCCTCAGAACCACAGAGCTGTTTAACTGCTTATAAAATGTTATCAAATGTAATAAAAAATTATATTTGAGTAAAATTGAACTTGATGTGTAATTATAGATCTCCTAAATCTGATGATGGTGTCACGCTCTTGGAAGAGACCCTGAAACTCTCCGTGTTCCTTTCTTTCTTTCTTTCTTTTTTTTCCAAAATTAGATGTATCCGATACTGGCGATTGCGTTTTTCTGTGAGAAGCAAAAGGACGACTTTGTGACTTGAACAAGACATTTTGTTCATCTTGTACCAGGCAGTGAAATTCCAAAAAAGGTCATGTCACGTCCAGTGTGTATAGGTTTGAGATGAAAATTATCTGTGCTGAAAGTTATCTAAGCTTCTACACTTTCTTACAGTTTTTTTCTAATCGTAGCTAATTTGATAAATGACTTTGTCCATTAGTGTGTGTGTGTGTGTGTGTGTGTGTTTGCCTTACAGTTGCACCCATGCACTAGAAATTCGAACTTCGCCCAAGGCACCTGTCACGCGGACGTTCGTTATTAATTTGATATCATTAGCTCCAGCATTAATAATTAATTTTGTTTTCCTGACGTGGCCCTCGCTTGACGAGTTAACCGAGCAGGTTTTTGGACGACTCTTCGTACCGCGGCTCATGTAATAGCGCGTAATGTCTCCTAAAAGTGGAAGATGACACCACAGCTATGTGTGTGAGTAGCAGCTAAAGGGATAATGGCTCTAATGCCGCTGCCGCTGATGGATATACGACATGTGTCGAGCAGGGGTGCAGGGTTTCACTGTCCCTCGTCTCCGGAGCTCCGGCAGGACGACAGTGCCAGGTTCCTCTCTCCGGTGCGGCACCTGCGGGGGCTTACGGGGGATCTGTACTACAGTATAGGTGTGTGTTTTCAGATCCGGATGGTTGGTTCTGAAAGGACGGTGTGAATTATTTACGCAGTGTGTCATCTTTGGTTTCTTCTGCTGCCACTGTTGAACGATGGTGGATGAGTGCGCTGAATTAAAAACGCATTACAATAAGTATAATTGGTATTCACTTACGATATTTGGAGGCATCTGTTAGAGGGGAGATTACGTTACAGTCCTTGGTTGCTCATATGGTGAGTGTAGATTGGTGATGATGGACAATTTGACAGTCTAAAAAGACAGAAAATATTTGTCGAGGACCTATTTTGCACAACGAAAACAAGACAAGGATTGAATAAAAAGTAATGTTGGAAACGTAGTAACGTAGTGACTCTTGTCATTCTGTATATTTTATGTTTTTGTTTGGTTTTACTTAAGCAAGGAATTTAATTCCATGAGGGTGAAATATTTGCATAAGAAAAATACTTTTGTCTTATTCCATAGTTTCAGAATATTGTATTTTATATACATTATATATATATTATTATACGTTAAATATGTTCTCAGTTTTTATATTTAGTAGCTTGTGTATTCCAAACTGTCACTGTATTGTATGGTCCCTTTGAGTCTTGGTCCTCCCAAGGTTTCTTCCTTGGAATGTTTAGGGAGTTTTTCCTTGCCACTTTCACCATTGACTTGCTCAGTGAAGGCTGTGGGCCTAGATGTTTGTAAAGCTGCTTTGAGACAATGCTCCGTTGTAAAAACGCTATATAAATACGTTTGACTTGACTTGAAATCGAGAACCATGATGAAACGTATCACACATTTAATGAACGATTTAAACTACATGATGATGTCCTGAATCTTTTTTTCACGTTTACTTCTTCACTGCATTATAACTTGTGCAGATCCTGTGGTGCTGCCTCTCACTCTGTAGCATGTGGATCCTCCTTTAGGTTCCTATAGTCCAGTCACAATTCAACCCCTACACTCTACAGGCTGTATAGCTCTCCTCAACGAGGCCTACAGGGGGGACTATTTATAGATTTAAACTCATGCGTTTGAGCCCACTTTTCCTTTTTCGGTCACATTTACCATGAGTAAAACATCAGGAGGACTCTGAACCACATGATAGCATTACAAGGAGAAAGCCACCGCTCTCCAAAAACCGCTGCGCGTCTGCAGCTTGATGAAGATTACATGGAAGCCAGAAGGTTATTGGAAAAACATTTTGTGGATGGATGAGTCCAAAATAGAGTTTTCTGGTTTATCGGGAGTGGTCTGTTTGAAGAAAGGAAAATACATTCCAGCATAAGTACGTTATCCCATCTGTGAAACATGGTGGTGGTAGTATGATGGTTTGCTGTTTTGCTGCATCTGGGCCAGGATGGCTTGAATTCTGCAGCAGCACACACTTAAGGAAAACCAACTGAATCTGAAGAGAACGTGGATCATGCAGCAAGAGAATGACCCTAAGAACACAAAGAACGGTTAAAGAAGAATAGAGTTAACATTTTGGAAAGTCAAAGTCCAGACCTTAATCCAATAGAATTGTTGTGGAAGGACTTGAAGTGAGTTGCTCATGTGAGGAATGGGATCAAATTTCTCCAAGCATATTGTGCAGGACTGATCAACTGTTACCCCAAACGTTTATGGGGGCACACCAGACACTTAAAGCAAAGGTTCACGTACATTTACCATCACATCAAGAGCTGGCCTTGTTCATACAAATTTCAGGTTGTTTGTATTCATTAGACACTTCTCAGAATATGGAAATCATCCGCTAACAGTTCACATCTTCAGCTGCCTAAATTTGCTTACGATGTGCGAACTTTGGCCTCCTCTTTTCTTAGAAAGCACTTGTTTCTTTGCATATGGAATATCTGCCATGTCTGACTTTAGTTGAATTGTCAAATCACCTGTAGCAGCTTTAAACTTTTGTTTGAATTTAATTCTTTCATTTCAGTACTAACAGTTGTATTTATGAATTCCAAAAAGGTAAAGATGCATTCTAATGCAATGAATTAGGATCATCGTTTGACAGGGAGCTCGGGTGGCACAGCTCCCTGGCATCAGCGCTCGAGTCCTGGCTGGGTTTCTCATGCTTTTGCTGATCGTGGTCTTGGAAGGACACAGGGTACAGATGTAACCGTGCCCACGGAGGGACAGAGATAACACCAGTTTCAACACCAGCTACTTAGAATAAAAACAGAATAAGGATTTTTTGCAGGATTAAGCGTGACTCGTTTCATCTGCGTTTGAGGAAATCATGATTTCCCTCATCATCAGTAAGAACAAAAGCTCTCAAATGGCAGATGGAGGAAGCTGGGGCTCATCGGGGGCATATGCCAGCCCGAAACATCACATTATCACGGAACAGGACACAGAGCTGGTCGACTGAGGGACGCCCCCTTGAAAGCCATCCAGAGGCATCCTGACCATCTGCTGCATCGACTGTGCCAGGACTCTGTGCCATATCCGTGTCCTGTTCGATCGTATCGCTAATCTGGACGGAATGTAATCTGGGAGCATGAAATAGAGACTAATGAGATTTAGAGAGGGGAACATCTACGTTAGTTATTCTCAAAAAGCAAAGCGTGATTGGTTTCGTTGCTGAGGTTTGGCTCGGTGCCATTTGCCTTCCTGCTGGAGGTGCTTCAGTCGTGTCATTGTTTCTGACGGGGACGCAATAAATGACGTCATTTTAAGCGATGTAGATTTATTCTTTTGAAGCGCTGTTTCAGAGTTGGTGCTAGTTTGCGTTTGAAAACAGTTACAGAAATAAACTATAAAACTGATCTTGTTTTGGGTGCCAAGTAAGAGTCATATCAGAATATTATGACCAGAGGGGGCAGTAGTACACAAGTTCTGTACTTAAGTAAAAGTACTACCAGTACTACTTAGTAAAAACATAAAGTATCCTCTCAAAGCCTGTCAACTGGGCAAAATGTCGTATGATCTCTTGCCAAGAGGTACACTCCCCAAAAGTAGCCCCTTTAATAGAGCAGCGCTATAGGGGAAGCGCTTTTATGCCCTCTTGTCGCAAGACCCATTCTCTAATCAGGCCACACTGATCATTTCCATATCTGCATATCTGAGACAGAACTGCATGCCGAGTTTTACAGCAACCCCACATTCCTCCTTTACTTTTTTTGTCAATGAGTATAGGTAAAGAGATAAATAAATAAATACACAAACAAAGACGGATATTATTGATCCAGGCCTTTGCAGTACTGGTCAGAAATGGCAGGCTGCTAAATGACTGGAAGGAACAAAGTGGTCATTAAACCGCAAGCAGGAGAGCCGTGATAGGTCGTTATCTTACCAAGGGATTTCCCATGGGACCGCTGAAGATTTATTTCTTTGTCGCACCATCATAATTAGGTCCCGGTGTCGATAACGTGGTGGAGAGTGAGTGCATAGGGTTCATGCTCGTTGTCATGTGGTCATATTTGTTTGTTTTTCGTTTTATTTTCGGTAGGTCGTTTCATTGTGAGTGCACTTTACAGAGTTCATTGATACTCTTGAAAAACAAACCATTGTTGAAGTGTGGGTCGTCCCCCCGGCTGGCTTTGTGAGCGCATTAAGAAGACGATGCATTATCTGCATAACGTTCACAATGTAAAATGACCATCTGCTGGAGATTAAGTTTGTGTACCCTTCAATCCGAGTGCACTCACGAAATCCATTCATTCAGAACTCAGCTGCACGGAGCAAACACCGTCCCTGCACTCTTTGTCTTTATGGATTAAAACGTGTCCTCTGAACTGAGTTTTGCCTAGGTCCATCACAGCCATTACAATCTGATGGCTCCTCTGTAACCGATACGTCTTTATACGGCTGAGAGTGGAATGGAGACTCGGCCTTCAGCCCCATTAATGGCTTAACACGGCCAGACTTTCCTCAAGGCACCGCTACAATGGGGCTATTTTTAGCTGTAATGCTTTTGAACGCCTGTAGGTCTCACAGCATATGAAACACAATCTTTATTCCCTGGAGTTGAAAAAATGTCAAGGGACAACGTTTGAATCAGATCCGTGAATGCACTTTTTACTCCGATGCCTTGTAATTAAAATACACCGGCATCTCTGTTCTTGTCATTCCAGAAGGCTCACCGAGAACCAAAAACGATGAGTACCGAGCACATTTGTTCCATAAAGGAAAATAAATTGAATGAATCAGTTCCCAATCAGCATTAATGGAGCTGTACTGTACAGGAGCTCCTGATTTATGATGGGGATATGTTTCACAAATCCATCATAAATTAAATATATCATGAACTGATGAGTTTAATATAATCTGTACTGTATCATAGAGGAGCCGATTCCACATTAACACTTACATTAACACTTATATTAACTTACGCATCAACACAAAGCTTATTTTATAATAAAGTGTTAAATGTAATGCAAGTTAGTGAGAAATGGATGAAAAGTGAAAAGTAAAAGTAAAACACTTACTCTTAACTGAAGGCAGAAAGCCAAGAGGATTCTGTTCAAGATTCACTTTACCTGGGATCGAACCCAGGACCTTCTCACTGTGAGGTGACAATGCCACCCACTGAGCCACCCCTCATGGCATTATAAAAAAGAAAAAGAATACATCAGTGTTCAGGTTTCAGACAAAATGTCCCATCCACATACACAGGTACAAAGATAGAACAAAGCAAGCAATCAATGCAAAAGAGAAAAGAAAAAAGAAAGGAAGAAATACAGAAAGAAAGCAATGAATGCTAAAGAGAAAAAGGAAAGAAGGAAATACAAGAAATGCTCTAGAGAAAAGAAAAAGAAAGAAATACAGAAAGAAAAAAATAAAGAAAGAAAAAAGAAAGCAATGAATGCTAAGGAAAAAAGAAAGAAAGAAAGACTTACGACTTACGATAATATTAAACATGCTCGATTTTATCAGAATGTAAAATCAATACGAGAAAAATCCTGACTTAAGATGGTGATTCTTATCCACCTTACACCAAGCGATTGAGAAAGAAAGAAATGCTAAAGAAAAAAAAAGAAAAAAGAAAGAACAAGGCAAGCAATGAATGCAAAAGAAAAAAGAAAAATACAGAAATAATTAAATAAAGAAATAAAGACTTATAATATTAAAGACCGTTGATTTTATTGAAGCCTGACGTAAGACAGTGATCCTGATCCAGCTCACACCAAACGATCGATCTCTAATAACACTCTCAGGATTTTATTGATTATTTATAAATGTATCTGAGGGTGAAATCTCTTAAAGTGGTTTGGTGTAAGAAGGGCATTACTGATACAGAGATCCCCAACATCTACAACCAGAACCAAACCAAAGCCATGGAATCAAAAAGGAAATCCTGGATAGAAACAACAAGCTGCAGCGATAACCGATGAGTAACCCCATTCCAGAGCTCTGGATCTTATTCGAATCTAATTGGGAGGTGCTTAGAGAAACCCCTAGTTCTGGCTGTTGTGCTGATGGGCAGAAATGTTTTTATGGAGGCTATTATTACATCCCAAACTCGTGAATGTTTTAGAGATCTAACCCTGACCCGGCCTGAGCATTAAACACTTCTCTGATCGTTCCCTCAGTGAAAGCCCAGCCCTTGATGGCCATGTGTCACATTGGCTTAATTATTGATGGTGGAAATAGGAATCTAATTAAATTTCCACCATCTTGAAAGGGCAGCAGGTCTCAGATCAGCGGCCTTGATGCTGGATGTGCAGCACAAACGATTCAGTCTGAGCTCATCCCCCTGTACCACGGTGTCATTAATTTGCTCTTATTTGCAGATTAGGCCTCTAATTGGTGAGCTGGTCCTAATGGGGGTTAAGGTTGGACTTCATACTAAAACGTGCATGAACACTCGGGGGCATCGTCTCTTGATGTTAGCCTTGGTTGCTCTGTCTGTTCGTCCCGACATCAGGTCGTATAAAAATGACACAGGTGTACGGAATGGATGAAACAAAGTCATTTAATGATATGATTTCATTGTGAAAGACAGATTTAGTTTTACACTTATGTAAAATTACCAGCACTTATCTTTTTCCTGTAAGATCTTCTAAGGCTTCGTCCTTTTTACCCCAAACCCACCTTTGAGTGTTTGTTTAAAAAGCTCTGACCACAGAACATGGTTCCTGTGGGTAGATACCAGGAAAGGCTTTTTCCTGAGAATCTGTTGGCATCTGATGGTAGTTTTGGAGACTTGGTGATCCCTGGAGTTTTTCAATTTCGGCCTCTCTTACCATCCTTCTCTCACTTTGCGTGGGGGCAAAATGGCCCATATTTGAGGCGGGTCCTCATCTGTGTTTGTCACAGTTCCGGTTGATTAGACTTTTTCACTGTAGATCTGGGCATTTTTTATTCCCTGACTTTTGAGGGTTAAACACTTTTCTTTATTTGAATTCTGCGCTCTTTTGTTGTTCCCATGTTGAAGAGTGACTAAGGGAATTTGATCTTTATGTCACCTCATATATACCCTGGTGAAAAAGGTCAGGGATTACAGCTAAGTACTTTGATTTACTTAAAAATGTAAAATATATATAAAAAGTTGCTTCAGGTAGATCTAAAGCCTTTTTTTTAAATCTCACACTATTTAAGCACCTTTCTTTCTAGTGTGGATCTGTCTTTTTTTTTCCTTTCTTACTTGCTCTTTTTTAAGACCTCCTACTTAACATGGAAGCTCAGTTTGTATGGAGACTTTCTACCACCTTTTACATTTACATTTACATTTACAGCATTGAGCAGACGCCCTTATCCAGAGCGACTTACAATTGGTACAATCTTACAATCCAAGCAATTGGTTGCACAAGGACCCCACAGTGGCAACTTGGCAGAGGTGGGGTTTGAACCCTGGACCTTCTAGTTCATAGTCCAGTACCTTAACCACTAGGCTACCACAGTCCCACTAATCAGAAGGTTGTGAGTTTAAATCTCAGCCCTGCTAATATACTCAGACCCTCAGTAGACTCCATTAAACTTCATCTACTAAAGGCTGTAAATGTAGCGTCTGAGGAAAGGGGATCAGACGGGTTTTTGATGGGTTTTTGACCCGTCACTGGCCGTGCTTTTTGGACAGGTGAGTCGCTGCTGTCAGGACGCAGGCTTTTGCTTTAGATTGATGTTCCCGGTGCTAAATGGTCTGGGATTAGAGCAGCCGTGAAGCCGAGCAGAAAAAACAGAATGGCTGAGATTTGCATCTTGTGCAGCCTGCCGTTCCTTCAAAAAGCCAGCTGACGTGTGTGTGTGTGTGTGTGTGTTGTATGTTGTATTTTAGTTTAGTGACAAACTGCCCCAGGACCTGCAGTAATGTAAACAGGATTGTACGCAGCAGAATATCTGATTCTGATGAATAATTAATAAAGTTTCATCAAGAAGATTAAAATTTAGATTTAACTACTAAAGTTACTCCCCCTGTGGCGAATCAGGTGCAGTGCGGCAAAAATAATGAGTTAAATATTCTTAAGCTATTTCTTTAGGAAACTTGAAAAGATCATTACAAATATTCACTTCACTGAAAGAAAGAAAGAAAGAAAGAAAGAAAGAAAGAAAGAAAGAAAGAAAGAAAGAAAGAAAGAAAGAAAGAAAGAAAGAAAGAAAGAAAGAAAGAAAGAAAGAAAGAAAGAAAGAAAAATAATTTCTTTGAAATAAATCATGAGTTAAATAAAAAAAACAAAAACAACAAACAGTTAAATAACACTATTGCATGTAAGACATTTTAACCTGTTTAATTATTATAAAATAAATTAGATTAAAAATGTGGTCCCACTCTGGCTATTCTTGTCTTTTCTTTCGTTCTTTCTTTCTTTCTTGTGTGGATATTTGTAATAATATTTCTTTTTTTTTCTTTCTTTCTTTCTTTCTTTCTTTCTTTCTTACTTTTGCGTCTTTTATTTCTTTTTCTTCACTTTCTTTCTTGTCTTTTCTTTTTTCTTTCATTCTGTTTTTCTTCCTTACTTTCTCATCTTTTCTTTCTTTCTTTCTTGCTTTCTTGTCCTTTTCTTGGACGTAATAATCAAGCATTCGGCAGTATGCACCGATTCCATCATGGTTTTACCCTAAATGTAGAAGCTGAATGTAAATAATGCATAGCTATAGAAATAAGCTAAAGAAAGTGTGCATAAGTGTGCGTTGTATAAATAGCATTTAGCGGTTATATTTATCAGCTCTCGGCCCTGACCCTTCATGTCCCGGCTCGTCACGAGACACTGGAGCTGCTCATCTCGTGTGTCCGTTCCTCACCTTCATGGTGTCCGCTATCACGGGATGATCCAAGGTTCATGAGCGATACCTCGACTCGAGTTGCACGTCACTCGTTATCGCCGCCGCCGATCGCATGCACTAATTAGTGATAGTAAAACTGCGGCCATGTGAGAGCTTAAATGAGATGATGTTCTTAGATGATCTCTCGATACACTATATGAGCAAAAGTATTGGGACAGGGGTTTCATTCAGTCCTGTTTTCACAGGTGTATAAAATCCAGCACGAAAAACATTAGTGAAAGAATGGATCGTTTTAAATGGGTTGAGGAACCACAGTGTCAGACCACGTAAAGTCACAAACTGGGGCACCCAGTGCTGAGGGAGGGGCATAGAGCATCAAAGATACCAACCAACCAACACACTGCTACTGCAGCCAAAAACTGCAGAGTTTCCATCCTCCTCTGGAAAATTAACATCAGCACAAAACTGGGGGCACTGGGGGCTTCATGCTGCATGGGTTTAACCAATCGGCATCTAAGAAGCGTTACATCATCAAGAAATAGTAGAGTGGGGTAAAGCACAGCAACACTGGACTCTGGAGCAGCGGAAACATGTTTTGTGGAGTGATGAAGCTTGTTGTCTTTCTTTTTTTTTTCTTTTTTTTTGTGTGAATATTTGTAAGTTTCTTTAATTTATTTATTTATTTCTTTTCTTTTTTTCTGTCTTTCTTTCTTTCTTTCTGTCTTGTATTTCTTTCTTGTGTGATCTTTTCTTTCTTTCTTTTTTTTCTTGTCTTTCATTATTTCTTTCTTTCTTGTGTGGATATTTGTAATGATTTTTTCTTTCTTTCCTTCTTTTTTCTTGTCTTTCTTTCTTTTCTTTTCTTTTTTTTCTTTCTTGAGTGAATATTTATAATGATCTTTTGTCTTTGTTGTCCTTTCTTTCTTTATGTATTTATTTCTGTCTTTTCTTGTATGGATATTTGTAATGATATTTCCTTTTTTTTTTTCTTTTCTTTTCTTTTTTCTTTCTTGTGTGTGTATTTGTAATGATCTTTTCTTTCTTTCATTCTTTCTTTCTTTCTTGTCTGTTCTTTATTTATTTATTTATTTATTTATTTATTTATTTTCTTTCTTTCTTTCTTTCCTCTTAACCTCTAAAATCTGATTTCTGATTTCCTGTAATCTCATCCAGTGTCATCAGGAGAGCTAACCCGTAGCTTCTGAGTGTTTTGTAGGTTATTTAACAGAGTCTCTACAGGACTTGGGGCTCCTGTTAGATTTTGAGACACTTCTCCAGCTCCAGCTCTCCAGCTCTCCAGCAGCAGCCGATTATATTTAGCCAGACAGCCGATGTGGTGATAATGAAGAGAAAGTGAGAGAGGAAGGGGGGCAGGACTCAGGGAAGCAGGAATCTTTGAATCTTCTGGGTTTT
Organism: Ancistrus triradiatus; assembly: GCA_025084515.1. Taxonomy (NCBI): domain Eukaryota; kingdom Metazoa; phylum Chordata; class Actinopteri; order Siluriformes; family Loricariidae; genus Ancistrus; species Ancistrus triradiatus. Next base: position 75,571 of record JAJAGP010001882.1, on the reverse strand, counting down.
AGGACATTGTGTTCCCTCTGAAGGGCGAGAGAATAACGTTCCCTAAAGGCTAAATACTTATTGGAAAATTTGGCTTACAGATGATCCACTGGATTACTGTAAGGTCTCAGAACTTTATTAATCATGCATTACAATGTGCAATAGTGTCATATTTAAGTTCGACCTCTGCACAGGTCGTGTGATCTCTTTTTGTTTGACTGGGGGCACCCAGACATCTCTGTAACGTCAGTATAAAGCGAAAGAAATTTCTCTTTACGTTTGTGTGTTATTGGTAACTGATGACATCATGCTCAGTGGGGCGAGGTTTAAGTTTCTTTTGTCTTTCTTTCCTTCTTTCCTTTCTTGTGTGGATATCTGTAAAAATTGTCTTTCGTTTTTCCTTCTTGCCTGTTCTTTCTTTTTTCTTTCCTGTCTTTTCTTTCTTTCTTGTCTTTTCTTTCTTTCTTTCTTTCTTTCTTTCTTTCTTTCTTTCTTTCTTTCTTTCTTGTCGTTTCTTTCTTTCTTTCTTTCTTTCTTAAATCAATATTATTAAATCATAAATCAAATTTTAAATCAAAATTTTTCATTTTATTCTGGGTTCATTTTATAGGTTTTTCGCTCCTTTTTTAAGATAGTTAAACATTTTGCTAAAAATCAAACATACTTAAAAAGATGTTAAATATATTAGTAAATATTGTTATCTAATAAATAAATAATAAATAAACAGTAAATATTATTATATATAAAATGTTAAATATTTTTTAAAGTAACTGTATATACTTTTCTTTCTTTCTTTATTTCTTTCTTTCTTTCTTTCTGTCTTGTCTTTTCTTGTGCTTTTAAAATCTTCTTTGGTTACCTGACCTTTAAATTGTTTGTTTTCAAGGACATCGGTATTTTTCCTGTCTTGCTTTTTATCATCCGGCTTCCACATCCATAAAAACACAATCCTTAACATAAGCTTTACTCTTCTGATCTTTGATTTTAAGGACACATGACTGCAGTAGAAAACCTTTGAGCTTCATCCTGGTTCCTCCTGCTGTCTACCTGTGTTGTTTCTCTTTTATATCCTGATGATCAGTGCCTGTTACTCTTTCTTTTCTTCATACTGTCTCTCCTCCTTTCGCTCTCCTTTTAAATCCTTCTGATCTGCTGAAGGTTATTGACGCTTCTTCCACCGCTCTTAATTCCTCAATCGATAAAAAACAAACACCTTTTTCGGACTACGTATTCCCGGACCTTACCCTATCAGGCCTGACGAGCAGGAGAATATCTTACGACGTGATTTCCGTCAGCTTTGCACATGAACACTCAGCGCTTAACGTGACTCGACGGGTCGCGACGTCTGACCTCCATGTTCATGTTACCGCTTCTGTCAGCAGTCACGCTCACCTCCCATCAGTTCTGACTTACTGCCTCTGAGAGTCCTGCCCAACTTCTGGTCTTCACTGAGGTTTAATTTGAAACGTTTTGGACAAGAGTGTAAAGCCAAACCTCTGAATAATAGTCAGGGATGACAGTTGTGGATTTGCCGAAATTACAGATAACAGTTAACAGTTGTATTTTTGAGATGTACATTGCCATGTGAGAGCACCCTGGTTGGCTGCCCACACACCCACTCAGAGGGTACCAGGACCCAGCCCTGTACCAGCTTGCCCCCAACAGGGAGTTGGCTGTCAGATTTGTAAATGGAATTGTAAATGTAAAATTTTCTTTCTTTAATTTCCCTTCTCTTAATGTGTTGGAGATTTCTCCGTCTTTTTCAAATCATCGACTTAATAAAACAAAAACCCGAGTGCAGATGAGTGCAGGAAGCTTTTTATAGTTTGTATTTTTGTGAGCATGTACAGATCAGAACTCGCTTAGATAAATAATCAGACACTTCCATCCAGTCCCTGTGAGCTTTATTTCCATCATTCTTCAGCATTTCAGTTCTATTCCACCAGATCTTTTCTTTAATATCCATGTTTTTAGAGGCAGCCTGTTGCTCATCCTATAAGCTCTTGATGAGCTGTTCTGCCCGGCGACCGAGCTCTGATTGGTCAACCTGATTTTAACAATGCAGTTACTAGAACAAGCTCCGGTTAAACACTGTACGCAGTGTCTTGGTCCGTCAGTTTCAGCCTCGGTGTGAAGGACAGCCTTAATATCTGCCTTTGTAACACACCCCATATCCCTTACCTGCTTACATTGCAAAAGTACTACTGGGTTATTTAAGATTCTGAAATGCTTACTAAGAATAAAGAAAGTAATTTCTGTAGGAATGCCTGCTGAATGCTGAATTACATGATTTTTTTCTGTATTAATAAAATCTGTACTTTTTTCTCAGGACATTTTCAAAACTTACTTTAGTTTTTAGGAATTGATTTATTTATCTATTTATTGTATGTTTCATTCAGGGCATTCTGGTCAGGAACCTCATGTAATGCCAATCTATATAATAAATAATATAATAACTATAAAATATTTAAAAGTTTTGCATAAGTAGGGTAGTGGAGTTTAAAAGAAGAACTGGTGTAATAAATGCTTCAAGCTGCAGTTTGCTGGTAAAATGCAGTGAGAGTGTTTCAGAGGGTCGATGATAACTATAGATCAGGATTCACTGCATTACTGAATATTAGGTCTAGTTATGAGAGATTTAGCATTTATTTCAATAAAATCCAATATTTTGTTTATTTTGGTTCCTCACAAAGTCTTTCTCTGTTCCCACATCTGTTTTTCCTATTTAAGGTTTATGTTCTTGAAAATCCTCTGCCTAACTCCTCGCCCTTTTCTGTCGTTCCATCTCCTCCTACTCAGATGTTCCAATTCAGCAGTTGGGGCACAAACAAGCCCTAACTGAGTTAGGGAGGATGTACAGGGTGGTCCTCGCCCAGTCATTCTGATCATTTTTCTCTTTCAGGTTCAGACTTCCTGTGCAACACGCACATCATTCCGGTGAAGAACGAGGAGGGTGTGGTCATGATGTTCATCCTCAACTTCGACTACGTGCTGGAGGACAGCAGCGACTCGCTGGAGAAGCTCAACCTCACGCCCCCGGCTAAATCAGAGGACAGTAAGTGAACCCAAGTGTGTTTTTCACAACGCGGGTTCAGTGCTGCCAGGAAACCGAATTAAAATGCAAAGCGTAATCAAATGCAGCCCCTCATGTCTTTGTTTTTACCTACAGCAACCTCACTAAATAGGTTTAACTTCTCTTTTCACCTGGTCAGGAACGCCAGTCCATTACAGGACTGATTAGGGGCTGCTGTCTGCATGTGATCCCCAATCTGGGGGCTAATTTTGGACATAATAAAAATCTCACCCTGACATCCAAAGTCCTGGGATCATGATGTGATTGAACAGTTGAGATACACCTTAAATTCTATGAGGCTGTGGTAATTAAGTTGTGGTAATGATTAAATACTTGATCATGTTATTGTTTAAGCACCTTAATGCAGCATCCCTGATTACTCTCAATATTTAGAAGGATCTCTTTTGTCAGAAATCACACCATCCAAACTTTTTTGCAGCAGCTAAAAGTATTCAGCCCTGATCATCCTGAGACTGCGATTTTGTTAGAATCTGCCAACGAAAGTTTGAAAGAATCTCTGCATGTTTTAATTTGGCTGGATCTTGGAACTTTGAGAGTCAGGAAAGGAGGAGAAGTAAAAACAATACAAAAAAGCTAAATAAAGTTTAACCCGAAATATTCACAATAAACACCCACTGGAGGCTTCATTAGGTACACCTGTCCAGCTGCTTGTTAGTCATTCACTGCAAATGGCTAAAATGTAAATGAGAATGTAAACGAGCTGCTGACGTTCAAACCGAGCATCAGAATGGGGACGAAAGGTGATTGAAGTGACTTTAATCATGGCATGGTCTACTAGGATTTTCACACACAGCACCATCTCTAGGGTTCGAAAAAGAAAAAATATCCAGCAACGGCAGGTCTCTGGGTGAAAACGCCTTGTTGATGCGATCTCTGAACAAACAACATGTCCAACCTTGAAGCAGGTGGGCTACAACAGCAAAAACTACTACATGCCAGCTAACAACAAGGAACTGAGGCTACAACTGGCACATGTTCAGCAAAACTGCACAATAGAAGATTGAAGATTTTAAAAATGTGGCCTGGTCATCTCAGAATGCACAACACGTCAAACCTGGAGGCAGATGGGCTACAACGGCGCAAGTATTGTGATTATTAGTATAGGTTTGTTCAGGTGTAAGTATAAGTGGTGGTTCAGGAGCCGTCTTACAACCAGTTTGAGATTTCGATTCAGATTCAAGTTCGGACCAAAATCTTCCCTTTCTTAAAGTTTTGGATCTTGATCTTAATCTCACAATCAGTTCAGCAAATAACCAAAGCGTGTTCTTTTTAATTTGGAGCAGTGCATCATATTACTGTTTGTTTGACGCAGTTAGACCTTTGCATAAGGCTGTAATGTTGATGAAGGCTTTATTTACGTAGCCTGACAGGTCATGCAAACCTTTTCAAGTTCATCTAAAATAGATGTTCAAACCCAAGATGAGCCTCAGGTCATAAATAATTCAATCAAACAATTTATTCTTTGTATAAGAAGAGAGGACGTAAGTTTATTTAGACTTGGGGTCACCAAGTTTCCAAAACTCTCATCAGATGCCACCTTCATGCCAACATATTAAGAAACTGAAGTTTGTTAAATGTTGCTGGGACTTTGACTGGAATCGACAAAGAGCTTTTTGGGAACAAAAACTCAAGGTGGGTTTGGCGTAAAAACAACGATGATAAGACATACACTAAAAAGTTCATATGAATGTTCTTAAATGTCAGAAAAACTTAAGAAGGTCTGAAATATTATCTCATGAAAATCTCCGTTTCTTATGTAGGCTACGTTACATTTTACAGCTTACAAAAAAATCCTCCTTGGAGAATAATATTGGCCTTATTTCCAATAACTAAACTATGTAAAGTTCTAAATTTCAGTGCTTACCTTCAACTCTTACAGGCTAAAGGCCTTATCACACCGAGTCCGATTTTTTATGGATGAAAAAACATACGTCAAATTTTGAAAAAGAACAGAGGTATATTAAGGCCGTCCTTCACACTGAGTTTGAAACTGACGGACCGTGACGCTGCGTAAAATATTTAATCTGAGCGTGATATAATTTCTGCGTTGTTGGATATTAAAGAGAAGATCTGGTGGAATAGAACTGAAAGGCTGCAGAATTATGGAGATAAAGCTCACAGGGACTGAATGGAACCGATTGATTATTTATCTAAGTGCATTCTGATCTGTTCATGATCACAAAAACACAAACTATAAAAAGCTTCCTGCACTCATCTGCACTCAGGTTTTTGTATTTTAAGTTTAGAAAAATACATGGCAAAATCTCCAACCCATTAAAAGAGGAGACATTAAAGAAAGAAAAAGCAGGGGGTTTTCAGAGGGCTTAGACAAAATAAATAGCGCACTTGGTGTGAAAGTCCCACTACGCTAAAAATCGCATCCGTTTTTTTCTTGCATAAAACTCGTACTCGGTGTGAAGGGCCTAAAGACGAGGTTAAGAAAATATTTAACAACATAAAAACACTTGTTCTTAGAATTGTTCTTAAAAACAAGAAGTTTGAAGAAGAATCAAGGTGAGAAACACACATTGAAGATTTTCTTTCTTAAGACACTTTCATGAATCTGGTCCCTGATGCCCCGTTAGGTACAGTGGTACACAGGATCTGTGATATTGTAGGCCTGTTTTATCCTCTGAAGGACCGGGTAACTGGTTAGGGTGCATGGCATCAGCATGAAATAAAGCAGAATGGTGATCCAAAACATGTCCACATCAAAACAGAAATGGTTTAGTGACACAAATCAAGCTTCTGTGAACATCTCAGAAACCTGTGGGGGCTCAGATCGGTTTCATGCATGGTCTCTGATGTTCCACCTACACATTCTAATAAGTGATAAAGACCTGCTTCTTGTTTATGGGTTTTCTCATGTTAAGCCGATGTTTTGTTGGAGTCTGTAACAGTCGAGACCCGAATACGGTTGTTTTTTTGGTGCAGGACTGGACACGCTCATGTGTGGAGGGGGAATTATTTACTGAAGCAGAGAACGAGATTCACTCTCATGATGCTTGCTTATTATTTCCTCGATCTCCTTGGCTGACCTTTCCGTCGCTCTGGGTGGGGAAGTGGAACTAAAGCGCCGTGCAGTGATGAGTGTGGAAATGCAGGAAAAAGCCTCTTTAAGGCAGAACGGATCGAATTTAATTTGCTCTGCTTTCCTTTCGGGCCGACTTTCCACTGCGAGGACAATCAGGACCGGGCTAATCCACTTATCCACAAAATGCGATATTAAAGCAGCAGCCTAATAAGAGAGGCACAGAATTCTACAACAATGTTACGCACAGACATTACAGAGCTGAACAGAGCTGGGATTAGACCTCACACCCTTCAGAGGAGCAATCCAGAGCCACAAAGGGGTAGAGTTTCAGATTTTACAGCTGACGTTTTACAGGCCTCATGAAACGTGAGCAGAACAAATTTGCGCGTAAATTCCTGAATTCATCAAAGTGTTCGTAGTCTCAAAATTCTATCATGTACGTACAAGAACTCCGCCTGCTCCTGAGCATGCGTAAAGTGTTCATAACATCCGAAAGTCCACCACTGTGGACTCAAAAATAAAAGCTGTCGATTTGAATCCGATGCACATCGACTTCCACATAAAAAGTTTTATTTTTTATTTTTTCAAGATAGTTTGGAGGATTCTTGCTTTGTTTCTCAGTCTAGAGGATTCCTTAAAAGGTCGTCATTTGTTATTCGTGGTATGGGAATTGTATGCTAATTATAAAGGAACGTGCACCCAATTTACAGACGACGCAGAATTCTACTAATAAAATCTAGTACTTTACTTACAATTTGTTCATCTTTTTACCAAGCTGTCATGGATTCACCTTCATCCCCATCCAGAGCAGGTGAAGGTTAAGGACCTTGCACGAGGGTCCAACAGTGCAGAAAGTGCTTTACTCTAAAGCACTGCTTTAAATACACAAGCATAAATACAAAAATATGTTGAATTGTTTAAAGTTTTAAATTTCAATGCTTACCCTTGTCGACTCTTACAGCCTAGGTGTGATTCTACAGTAAGGTTAAGATAACATTTAAGACCACTTGTTCTTAGAACTGTTCTTAAGAGTTAAGAAAATAATTTTTTTAAACACTTTTTTGAAGAATAACAATTTTTCTTCTAACTTTCTTCTTAAGAATGAAGTTTTTTCTTTCCTAAGACATCTTTATGAATTTAGTCCTAGGGGCCGGATTCACGAAAGCTTTCTTAAACTTGCCTAAGACAAACACTAAAAAGTTCGTAAGAATGTTTGTAAATGCAGTTCTCAAAAAAAAAATTCTCCCCACATATTATCTTTAAAAAAATCTTAATTATTTCCCTAAGATGATTTTAAGAAAATTTTCTTACGTAGGCTGCATTGCATTTTACAGCTTACAATATACAGCGAGACATGTTATGAATTATTAATTCCGTTATTTTTCGTTATTTAGTTTCATCTGCTCGGAGGAAAAACATCAAACCAAATTTAGCAAACAAGAAATAGAGGTGATGGTGGAAGAAAAAGATAACAGGAAAAAATCCTTGGCAAATATGATAATTTTATGTAAAAAATTCTGTATATCTTGTCGCATATCTTGTCAACTCTTACAGCCTACGACGAGCGTGATTCTATCGTAAGGTTACGAAAGATTTAAGAACGTAACACTTTAGGGTTTCTAGTTTTACCTGAAACCTTAGGGTTTTACCTTCGTAAAAAGATGAGCAAACTGTAAGTACCAGATTTATATTTTAACGAATACCAATTGCCGTAAATCGGGGGCATGTGCACGTTCCTTTACTGTATAATTAGCATACAATTCCCATAATCCACCACGAATAATAAATAACAAGCTTATAAAGACTGAGGAACACAACATCCTCCAAAATGTCACAGAAAAAGCAAAAAGAAAACTGTTTTTGTGTAGAAATCAATGTGCATCAGATTCAAACTGACACCTTTTATTTTTGGTGGAACTTTGAAGTGGTGCCCAGGGGTCAAATTTTAGTTTGGGGTAGGCTGTACCACCCTGGAAAGTCTGGAAATGAAATAGTACACAATTTCAGCAGCTGTTGGAGTTTGGATTTGATGTCCGAGCCCGGTTCGTGACTGGATTCCTTCCTTGCCACTTTTCTCTGACTGCTCTTCTTCTTCATGGGCTGGCTCTTTTTTTTTTTTGGGATTGAATCTCATCAGACACCTGACTGGAGGCGCTTAAGCTTGAGCCGTCCTTCACACGGTTTACCACGTGTGCGAATGTGATACCGAACTTCTTTTCAGATTCCGTGCGAAGGCTCGGGTGTCGCTCATTTGCATGTGTTGATTGGTGCAGAAGTGGAACGGACCGGCGTCTCCTCAAAGGTTGCAGGAGGTACCCAGAAGGCTTTGGGGATCATTCCTGGTCATCATAACCTCCTCTAGATGCTCCTAATTAAGTGCAGGACACTAAATTTGACAGGCTGTCCATATGGCGAATTCAGGCTCGTATAAAAGTGCTTAGAGAGCAGAACAAAGGCAGCCGGGTACATTTAATATCAACGAGCAGGAGTGTAAATAATAAAGGCATCCATAAACTTGCAGGAACTTACACTCAAACATAAATATGTTTTCTACAGAGCAAGCACCCGATCTGTAGGGTGTATATATCACTAATAACAGACTCGAGGAACTCTGAAACTCTGCGGCTGTTTTTGGCAACACGATGCAGTCCACTCATTTAAGCACTGGGCAGTGGTTTTGCGCAGTTCTGGGGCTTAAACCTTCAAAATCAATATTTGAGAATCTAAATCACTAAGCCAGCTGCACCTCTGGAGGATAAGAGCTATGCTTTGTGTCCTTGCTCTTTGTATTTACAGTTTTTATTATATCTTTAAGGGTACAGTCGTATGAAAAAGTTTGGGCACCCCTGATAATTTTCATGATTTTAGTTTATAAATCATTGGTTGTTCAGATCAGCAACTTGAGTTAAATATATCATATAGCAGATGAACACAGTGATATTTGAGAAGTGAAATGAAGTTTATAGGATTTACAGAAAGTGTGCAGTAATTATTCAAACAAAATTAGGCAGGTGCATAAATTTGGGCACCTCAAACAGAAAAAATGACATCAATATTTAGTAGATCCTCATTTTGTAGAAATAACAGCCGCTAAACGCTTCCTACAGCTTCCAGTCTGGATTCTGGTTGAAGGTGCTTTGGACCATTCTTCTTTAGAAACATCTCCAGTTCAGTCATCTTTGATGGTTTCCAAGCATGGACAGCCCACATTTTCAGTAATATTCATGTCTGGGGACTGAGATGGCCATTCCAGAACGTTGTACTGGTTCCTCTGCATGAATGCCTTAGTAGATTATGAGCAGGGTTTGGGGTCGTTGGCCTCGGTGCAACTTTGTCACTGATTCTTGAACATTGTTCTTAAGAATCTGGAGATATTAACTGGAATCCATGCGACCCTCAATTTTAACAAGATTCCTAGTACCTGCACTGGCCACACAGTCCCGCGGGCATTATGGAACCGCCACCAAATTTTACTGTGGGTAGCAAGTGTTTGTCTTGGGATGCTGTGTTCCGTTTTTTTTTTCCGCTCCTTGTTATGTCCAAATAACTCAATTTTAATTTTCATCAGTACACAGCACTTTAATTCCAAAATGAAGCTGGATTGTCCAAATGTGCTGTAGCACACCTCAAGTGGACTCTGTTTGTGGCGTGTCTGCAGAAAAGGCTTCTTCTGCATTACTCTCCCATACAGCCTCTCCTTGTGCAAAGTGCGCTGTATAGTTGAACGATGAACAGTGACACCATCTGCAGGCAAGATGAGGTTGTAGGGTCTTTGGAGGTGGTCTGTGGCTTGACTATGACTGTTCTCACCATCCCTTCGCCTCTGCCTATCTGAGATTTTTCTTGGTCTGTGCCACTTGTTCGGGAGTAGTTCCTTAACTAGAAACTGTGCCTGTGCTCTTCCATTGCTTCACTATGTTTCCTCACAGTGGAAAACTGACAGCTGAAATCTCTGAAAGAGCTTTTTTCCCTTTCCCTGAACCATGATGTTGAACAACCTTTGTTTTCAGGCCATTTGAGAGAGTTTGTTTATGAGGCTCCCATGTTGCCATCTCTTCAGAGAAGATGCAAAGAGGAGAAAAACTTCCAATTGGCCACCTTAACACTTTCTCATAACGGGGATTCACTTGTGTATGTAGATCAAGGGTCAATGAGCTTACAAAACAAATTTTTGTGTTCCAATAAATTAGTGCTAAAGGTATTTCAAATGACAAGGGTGCCCAATTTATGCACCTGCCTAATTTAGTTTGAATAATTACTGCACACTTTCTGTAAAACCTATAAACTTAATTTCACTTCTCAAATATCACGGTGTTCATCTGCTATATGATATATTTACCTGAAATTGCTGAGCTGGACAACCAATGATTTATAAAGAAAAATCATGAAAATTATCAGGGGTGCCCAAATTTTTCATACGACTGTATATGCGATATTGACAAAACAACAATACCTCGATATTATTTTATTTTGTCTCCTTGTGCAGTTGGTTCACTCATTTTTAACTTCAGTCAGGAGCTTTTAGGTAGAATTCTAGCTTGGTTCGTGACCCTAAATATCACACACCTGCAATCACTGTTTCTACAAGGGATAGACTGATTAATCGGGTCGATTAATGCCATTTTGAGATTATCGGCTGATATCTGTGCTCACAATATCTGAGGACAATATTCGAAAATAGTGGAGAAAATGCAGAGAAACTTTGTTTTCCTACATTACAACTTTCACCTCAAACACTGGGACTACAAACAAAAACAAAAAGTGACTAAAAACAAAAAGATGCTGAGAGAACATTAGGTGAGGGAGGAACCATTTATGAGAAGATGAAAACTTTGTTTCCAACAAAGCAAAACTCGAGCTTTTAACTGGAACTGGGCTTAAAAACTAATAGATGCTACTCTAACATTTTTGCAAGTATTTACACATTTTTTCCCAGAACCAAGAATATGCTGTTACCTAATAAATGTAAAGTGCAACAAAACTTTTAATAAATTTTTTATTTAGAAAAAAGACAAGACTGCAAACAGGGCATTTAAACCATAAATAAATGTCCATATAACTGGTGCAGTTCTGTATCTCATTTAATATTATTAGTTGCATCAGTTGCAAAAATAATATGATATCGGCATTATATATCGGCAATTGGTCACCTTGCTCTCTAAATATATAATATAAAAATACCTGCTCTAACACCAAACACAAACCAGCATGACCCTTGGGCAGCTCTTTCAAAGCCAGTTTTGAAGCCACATCACTTAGAATGCCCTCAAAGACGTGATGATCACGCCCAGACCTGTAGGGTAAATACTAATATTAAAACATTGTCTGATCAGAGCCACTGAACATTTCACTGGCGGTAAACGCATTTCCCAAAACACGCTCCACGGTGCCAAACCTGAACAAGAACATGATGGGTGCAGGAAGAGAAAGCGGGTGACCGAGATGGTTTAATAACTCCTAATGCATTATTAACCTCCCACTTTCAGCTCCGCGTGCCCTCTGTCAACATCGCTCACATTCACAGACAAAACGTAGGTCTGGAGCGTGTGAGGGGCTGATCACAGAGGTCCCACAATGTGCCAAGAAAATACCCCCCTCCCATACCATACGCTGACCCTACCATCCAAATGTCGCAGTAGAAATCATCAGACCAGCCAACGTTTTTCCAGTCTTCTATTCACCTGTCTTGGTGAATCCGTGCCAATTGTAGGCTCAGTTCTGAGCTGCCAGGAGGGGCACCCGGTGTGCTTCTGCTGCTGTAGCCCATCTGCTTCAAGGTTGGACGTGTTGTTTGTTCAGACATGCTCTTCATCTCTACATCGGTTCTAACGAGTGGTTATTTGAGTGGTTATTTATTTCACCCAGAGATCTGTCCTCACAATATAAATTTTCTCTTTTTCATATGATTCTCTGTAAAGCCTATAGATGGCGCTGTGTGTGAAAATCACAGTAGATCAGCACTTTCTGAAATCCAACAGCCATGCCATGCTGAAGGTCACTTAAATGGCCTTTCTTCCTCATTCTGATGCTCGTCTTGATCATTTAGACATTCAAACGTACAGAAATGCGTCGTTTAGGTTTTCCGGTCCTAACCTGTTAAATAAGCCCGTACTGTTATCTGTCCTAAGACGACAGGATGAGCTGTTTATATAAACGACAGCCATGTCCTCAAGCTCCTTGGGGACTTCTTTAAAAATGTGCAGCCCTATTAAAAATCTCCTGAGGATTCTTTCATCAATACATTCCGCAAATGTCAACGGAATGATGAATGCAGCCACCTTTAAAGCGGCACCGCACCGGGGGAACGTTCGATCCCTCGCGAGAGGGGGCTGTGTTTGATCATGTCATTATAAACAACTCATATTTAAAAAGTGTTTAATTAGACCTGATAATTGCATCCATGGTGAGAGGTGAATTAGGAAACAAATCAAGCCAGACGTGAAGTGAAAACTACAGAATATTTTTATTATATTTTTAGAGTGCTGTAATCTGTAAATTGGACCTCTTTCAAACCGACTGAGGTGACCTAGTTTGGTGCTGAGAAATCGTTCGTTCTGTACGAAGCCATATTTCAAAAAGAGAGGATGTCAATATATTTAAATCTTCCTTTGGCTTTCTTCCTGTAGTTTGTCAATGTATTGATTTCGTCTCTTTTTCCGTTACCATCCCTTTTTGTGGTTTTGGGTAAATATATGTTTTAAGGACGCATCACCTTTGTTTCAGGGTGAGTACGAGTTTGTGTCCTCACTGATACTGAAATGAGGATTATTTATTGGATTTATTGTTAATCTATCATCATACCAACGTGACCAGCGAATTATTTATATCTTATGTTAACCATCTGATTTTAAATAAACCCTAAGAGCTATGTTAGGTCCTCTAACCGAGTAAGGCTGTCGAGAGTTTTCTGGAAAGATTTTGTACATCTGTAACATGTTCTGATCCAAATACTACATGAAACATCAAAAATCTGAAAAAGTTGGGACAGTACGGAAAATGCCAATAACATTTCCTTTGACTTCTATTTCATTGCAGACAGTATGAACCCAGAATATTTCATTTAATTTGTTAATAAACATCAGTTGCTGCATTTCAGGCCTGCAACATCTTCCAAAAAAAGTTGGGATGGGGACAATTTAGGGCTAGTAATGAGATAAAAAACTAAATAATGATGTGATTTCAATTTCAACGGGTGATTGTAAAGAAAGATTGAAAGGAATTTCTATATTTTTCCCTCTAGAGTGCATAATATCATTAAATGATTCAAGGAATCTAGAAGAATTTCAGTGCATTTAAGGCAAACTGAAGAGGGGTGATCTCCGCTCCCTCAGACAGCACTGCAACAAGAACCGTCATTCATCAATAGCTGATAGAACCACATGGACAAGGGATTCCTTTATCAAACCTTTATCAAGCTCTACAATACAGAGTTACATTCACACATACCACTTAAAACGTTACTGTGCTAAAAAGAAACCTTATGTTATAACCAGAAGCAGAGATTGTACCAAACCAGGATTATAATACGATGATGTTAGATTTTTTGTCCCATGCAGGGAAAGGGAGATTCTTCAGGTTCCGTCTCCCTTCCTTAAACCTTCTGGGATCCAGCAAGCAGTCTCTGCCTCAGGAGGATCCCGACACGGTCATGGTGGACTCACCGAGAGCCAGCGACGACTCTGTGCCCTTAAGGGACTTCCCTTCTCCCACCAAGGACAGCTGCAGTCCCGCCGACGCCAACGACACCAGAGCACTGATCAGCTCCAGTCCTCACTCGTCCCCCATCAGCGTGTCCGGACCCCTCGACCACTCGTCCCCTAAGCAGCTCTGGGACCGTCCTAGCCTGTCCCAGGCTCAGTCCACCACCTACCTGGCTCAGTCCATATCCAGAGACAGTGTGTGCAGCAGGAGACGAGCTTCATCTGTCCATGACATCGAGGGACTGAGCACCAACTCCAAACGACTGTTCAGGGACCGGCATGCCAGTGAAGGTAATAAAGTCTTCATGGTCGTTGAACGTCCTTTCAGGGACAGATTTATAACCCTAGATTTGGCAGGTCAGAGCGAAGGACTACAAACAGTGGGCTTGTACATATTTAATGTGTGTTTCTGTGAGCCTCAGCCAGAGCCAAAATCTGTACCTTAAGAGGTGATAAACTACTGGTGTTAAAGGTTGAAAGAAAGTTTGCAAACAAAGGACGTGGACAAACTTACAGGCACCAAAATCAACAAAGGAGGACCAGTAAGAAATGACGTGTTTCTACTTATTGGATATCAAATAAATAAAAAAATGTATGTATAACTTTTCTTAAAACTACAACTGAACCCTGTTGATCCACCATCGAACTGTTCAAATACATGACCCTCACACACTGTAGAGCTGAAACATAAAGGCGCATCAGCATCTTGCTGGTGCTTTAGATGTTTTATCACATTAGAGGTGTAACCTCATTTATAACAGATCAACTTTCCACACGTATTACATTTAGGCTTTTCGTTTTCTCTCACAAACATCTGAGCACTTTTGAGCTTTCTCCAGCTCCAGCTCTCTAGCAGAGCGTATCAAAACAAAACTACGATCCGTCTTTTTCAGTTCCGATACGATACCGATTTATAAACTTTGCATATCGATCCGATACCATTGTTGAATTAATTAATAATAATTAATTAATTAATAATGAATTAACAAAATGTAACAAATTAACACATGGATATAAATGTACTTAATTACTATTGATTTGTCACTAAAATAATAAAATGTGCAGGACCATGGTACAGCATTCAAATTAAAACATCTTAAACTAAATTTATATTTATAACATTATTTAAAACATAAATTTATTTTTTATGAATTTATTAATATAATGTTGTATTTTGCAGTGCCAACCACCCCCCTGTAACATTTGTTTTGATTGTTGCCATTGAAAATTGTTGGGGTAACGGATGTACGACGTAGCACGTGTCGGAAAATTAAAGTGAAGGGATCGGTCTCATTAATCGGCTTAATTTTCCGAAACCTGACCCAGCTAATTTTGTTAAAATCGGGACCGATATTCGATCCTAATATCAGATCGGTGCGTCCCTAGTTAGGAGGACCCAATAAGTGGAATTGAAATTCAAGGTTTTTTTTATGTTTTGCTTCGATCATTAAGCGTGTGTCGTGATTGGAAGATAATAAATAAATAAATATATCATTTCTACTACTTAATGCAGAGGGAACAAAAAAGCTGTTTAAACAGCCGATGTCTTGTCAGTAGCCTAATATCTAGTTATGCCGAAGTTGAGTGAAAAAACTTAAATATTTAACTTGTTTTATAGAAAAGCAATAAGGATACGAGGGAATCTCCGATCGAGATTACATTAAATGAAAACAATTTTAAATAATGCATCCTACCCAAACCACTACATCATAACCTACCTGATCTATGAACATGATCTGTGATCTATAATCGTAAACAAAACACAAAACCCAGTTTTCAATGTGGCACAGGTCATTTGCATCGAAATAAAAACAACAAAGCCAGCTACAAAATACAAAGCTGGTGGTTTTTATTGTCAGCGTCTGATTTGCATATTAGGTGCAATATTGCAACTGGATTTCAGTCTGCAGAGACAAAATCAGGTTACAAACCAGATACGTGTAAAATATTTAAATCCCACGTCCTTTGAGTGCGAGCCTTAACAGACTAAAATCATGCCATTATTTGTGTTACTCATGCTGTATTGTTAAAATAGGTGTAGGCTTGGACTATGAGGACTCAAATTCACCCTCTGTGAGCACTTTGCATTATTTGTTGATGTGCTGTAGATAAATGTAGAAGATAAATGTAGAAGAATGACTGGTGTGTTATTTGATTTATTAATTTGAGCAGAAAATGATCCATAAGTGGATAGATCACTCGACTTTTTTTGGTCTTCTCATTAAGCGTGAGTCATAATGAGCAGAGATTATCCACTTATGATTAAAATAATTTGCAGTAAATCCTCACTGCAGCTTGTTTGTTCCCAAAGAAAATAAATATAATTATAAATCTCCAAATCCACAGCCCTAACTGAAAACCAAGGGGGACAGTGGCAAAATCCCTAAATGTTAAAAGGAAGAAACCTTGTTAGGATCAAGAATCAAAACCTGCTCACAGCCTTGATGTTATATGTAAGAATTAAAATATGGGGATAATGTAAAATAACATAAAACAAAATAAAATAAAGTAAAATGTAATTAAATTAACTAAAACTGAATAAAATAAAAAGAATAAGTCTATCACCATCAGCGGAATAAATAAAAATTTTAATTGCAATATTTTCTGAAAATATTGTCTTACTAAAGTAATTAAAAATAATTAAAAATACATTAAAACAATGAGATTTTTTCATGTGATTTATTTGGACGACTCTAGATTCATTAGAGCTCATTTATAATGACCATACCATTTATAATGATTCCACACCAAACGTGATTTTTCGGCCAGTGGGTGAAAATGTGACATTATTTTATTCGCTGGCAACAAAACTCACTGACCAATCAGCGTGGCTTCTGTGGCTCGTGAAGCAGCTCCTGTATTGTCGTACTTGGAAAAAGTGAGTAAAAACATGGTGTTTTATTTCTCGTTTATGTTCCTTTTGTTCCCTCAGAGCCGTTTTACTCAGTTATAAAATGTTCAGGTTCAGGATGATGTTAATAACATAATAGTAATATTATTACTCGTTAATAGTAAATTATATTTGAGTAAAATTAATCTTGATGTGCAATTATAGATCTAAATCTAATGACAGTTGTCAAACTAAACTAAATGAGATGCTGAAACTTGTGCTTCTTTCTTTCTTTCTTTCTTTCTTTCTTCCCAAAATCAGATGTACCCGATATCAGCATTTGGATTTTCCTGTGAGCAGCAAAAGGATGTCTTGTCCAAACGAAATTGAACCAGGAGACGAACATATACTTTAATATAGTGTATAGTTTCGAGGCAAAAAAGTCATTTCCATGTCTCATGCACAACGTATAGATGTTTTTCTTATTTTTAATTATACATGATTACTAAGCAGGACTCTAATGGCTCCTCATTTAAGGTACTGGACGGCTGGCCAGAAGGTCCAGGATCCAAATCACGCCCATGAGCAAGGCCCTAAACTCAAATCTACTTGGACTGTTAGTTCTTACTGGTCACCTTCAAAAAATAGTGAAACCCCAAAAGGGTCCATCGTGTAGCCTGAACAAAAGTGGCGTATCAGAGAATGTTTAAGAACCAGGCCCCCACTCTTCCATCATTGCTATCCGGAAGCCTCCAAACACAGCCTGGTTAAATTCTGGATATTTTCCTAAAAGCCAGAACTTGTAGTGACTGATGGATGTTTCTGTATTTCAGACCACGGGCGCAGTCTGAAAGGTAACCGAGTGCTGTGATGGAATGCTTTGCTCTGCTTGCTGCATGTGTTTAAAAACCGGTCTGTCCTCCAGATACGAATCAGTCCTTACAGGGGTTCTTCTTTAAGTATCAGTCCTCAAGTAATTCCAAAACAGTGTGTGGAAACACCGGGGCTCCTCAGGGACCTGTCTCAGAACACGCTGTCCTCTTGTGGAGTCCGTAGGGAACGGATTGTTGGTGTGTATGTGAGGTTTGAGGTGGTTCATCAGGTAGACATTGTACCACCTCTACGTCTTGGTCCCTGCATGAGCAGACGGAAGGTCAATTGTGAATTTCATTTAATTCGCTCAAAAATATGGTCACGGAGCATGAATGGGTCCCTTGAACGGACCTTCTGTTCTTTCGAACGTGTACCCTAATCCTTTTTGCACCCTTTAATTGCCATGTTTGGACTTGAATGCATCCCTGTTTATATCAAGAAGCCATGTTTAACAAAGAGCCACACTTTTGTGTTTTTGGTCTAATCCTCTATCTTTTCCTCCTTCAGGTCCGTTTAACCACTTCAAGACCAGCCTGCTGGGCTCGACCTCAGATTCGAACCTGAACAAGTACAGCACCATCAACAAGATCCCGCTCATCGCACTCAACTTCTCGGAGACCAACAACGACCGGAAGGCCCCATCATCGCCCGGGTCTGAGAAGACCATCATTGCTCCGAAGGTCAAAGACAGGACGCACAACGTCACGGAGAAGGTCACGCAGGTGAGGTCCACGTTGCCGCATTCAACCAGGAGCCAAGTCTTCACTTCTTTAAACATGTTTATAACCCCTTGTGCCATGGTCCATTGTAGGACTGAGTAGGGGTCGCTGTTGAAGCATAGACAGTCATGCCAGTGGTGATGTGCCAGTGTATTTGACCATTAAATATGCCAACAGTAAGTCTTATTATTGAGAAATGGTCTAGAAAGCATGTAGGGGTGCCAACAAAGTGGCAGCAGTAGGTAAACCATGCCTACTTACAGACCAGGGCCGTCAAGTGCTGAATCGTGTAGGGTCAGGGTTTGGTAGTGCCAGGACACTACCTACTGGAATGCATAGTGCCAACAGTAAAGGTTAGTTGATGATCTCGGGCTGATTCACAAATGCTATCTTAATATAGAGTTAATTGGGCTGAAATGCCCACATTCTCGTGCTAACATCTTAAAAAACGTTGTTTCACTGAACGATAAATGTTTCTTCTCTTTACTATACACCGAAAATAATCTTTATTTAGCAACCAGCTCTCAGTGCAGTGCTTCAAAATCCTGTATGAACACGAAGATGGATTTTCCTTCTTTGGTGAGGAAATGTGCTCCAATATTGGAGAAGGAGAATTCAATAGCAGTGGGGCAGCCTCAAAATGTTGCTCTTCTCTCCCCTGATATTTTTCCTCCCCTTAAATTGAATTTTCGAGCTTGCGCAGATGCAGGATTCACTCCAACGTAGGTAAGAGCTGAAAGTGGCCTCCGGTTAAGCTGCAATTATGGTGTGAATGTAAGAATCCATCCAAAAATTAGCGTGCACTTCAGGGGGGCTTCAGGTTTTAAACAGTCATTAGTTCCATGTGATTTCTGGACATGTAGGCATTGTGTAGGAGCTCCAGCTTTAGTAACACACTCCCAGCCAGTTTCAGTGGCACAGCAGCAGTTTTTACAGCTTTCGCTTCTTTGCTGACCTTGTATCTTACCAAGCTGGAGGCAACATCCAATTGCTGCCTGTCCAGCAAAAAAAATGTTTAGACCTGTTAGACAAAATCACAATCTTGCACTTGCTGTAGTCATGTGCAGTGCATTATGGGGCTTCATTTTGAAGCCTGACCCTCATGTGTCCGCCCTGCCGCTGAAAGTGAAGAGTCTGCAAAATAAATAAGTGAGCAAAAAGTGACATGGAGTCAAAAAATAGACGTGCAGAATTTACTTACAGTACATTCTAAAATACAGAACTGGGATTTGAACTCACAACCTTCTTTGTATTTAACCACTTACTTAAAAGACAAATACTTTATTTTATTCAACTTTATAACTGTTTTCCTTTCAAACGTTGCCGGTAAAACAGCTTTGCACTTAGATTTAGGTGCTAGTATGCTCTTGCAGAACAGAATTCTACAAAGCTAGGATGTAGAATTAGACTTTTATCGTCGCTACACATAGTACAACAAAATTAAGTTGGCATCTCTTAGCATCCGAGGCTTGTACATCAAAAAGGAATTGGAAGGAAACTAAAGTAGTTATAAAATATTTTTCCAAAAAAAAATAACAGTAGTAGTAAAGAAAAGAAATGAACTGATGGTGAGAAAGCACTCGTCTTGCGTTGCTCAAGTCCAGTTTTGACACTCATGTGCCAACTGTAGATGCCTTCTATGGGGTTAGGGGTTAGTCATGGTCAAGGCAGCCCCATACTCAGCAGGGGGCGCTGCGCTGTGACATATTCCTTTGGGAACTAAACATTTCTGGCACCACAGGAGCTCTTCTGTTTGGATTTCATTGCTTCCGTGCATTGTTGAAACTCAGGTGCCAACATGCTGTTCCCGGATGGTTGGTCACTCATATCAACACCCCATCACTGGGTATTGGTTGTTTTTAGGTACTGAGCGGGGGCACCCACAAGCCCTGTTGTTTAGGAGATGGTCCATCCCAGTCGTCTGAACTATTTGTTCTGTGTTAAAGTTTCTCAGGGCTTTCTCCTGAAAATTTAGACATCCAACACATCCACTACAAGAACAGACTGTTCACTTACCATCTAATATATCCCAGAGCTTCAAATACGGAGTTATAGTCAGGTAAATTGTGGTAGTTGAAAGTTTTTAATCCGTTGCATTAAATCAGCAGTTTCAGGCATCATCTGCAGAAGTATTATTTAAAGCATGTTTGTATGCAGCTTCAATATGTTTACTACCATCTGCTTATTTTAGAAAGCTTCAAATTGACAAGCGTTGTTGGATTATGTTTTTAAACACACAGTTTTAAGGATATTAGTGTTGTAGTCGAGACCGAGACCGAGCTCGGATTAATTTTATTCATCATAGGAACAAAAAGATATCTTGTAATTAATTTTACGTTCACTATCCATCATTATGCGTGATATTTATTCATGAATAATATTATATTTCATCATATATTTTTAAAATATAACATTAAATAAAAAAATGTAGAGGAAAATCATCCATAGGATCTTCAAAAAGGTCTTTAAACACATCAACCGAGTCCAAACGAAAGAGGGCACTCAACCAGTAAGGTAGTGTCGCCTTATAATTTTTAAGAAATCGGTCATTAAACAGACACTGATCGGATGGATGATAAACGGAGTGTTCCTGTATAGGCAGAAGTTTCTGGACACCTACAACATCCTTCGTTCTTCCGAGAAGCTGTATCCTACGTATACTAGAGGAACACGACTTCGAGGTCGGAAGCTGAAGGACAATAAGTCCTCGCTTACAGTTGATTCCAGTTCAACATCAAATCATTTTTTGTGGTTTTTATTTTAAGAGGTTAGGTGGCAAAATTGATATTGGGAGACTTCTGTTCCTTGTGTCCAGGTCCTGTCCCTGGGTGCAGATGTGTTGCCCGAGTACAAGCTCCAGGCTCCCCGGATGAACAAATTCACCATCCTGCACTACAGCCCGTTTAAGGCCATGTGGGACTGGCTCATCTTGCTGCTGGTGATCTACACGGCCATCTTCACGCCGTACTCGGCCGCCTTCCTGCTCAACGACCGCGAGGAGCGGAAGAGGAGGGAGTGCGGCTACTCCTGCAGTCCCCTCAACGTGGTGGACCTGATGGTGGACATCATGTTCATCATCGACATCCTCATCAACTTCCGCACCACGTACGTGAACTCCAACGAGGAGGTGGTGAGCCACCCGGGCAAGATCGCTGTGCACTACTTCAAGGGCTGGTTCCTCATAGACATGGTGGCGGCCATTCCCTTCGATCTGCTCATCTTCGGAGCCGGTGAGGAGGTGAGGCATTTTGTACACAACGTTTTTGGAGTGCAGTCCAGTGAGGGTAAGTCTCTGGGTGAAAATGTAGAGTCCCCATTTTTGTTTTTATGGATTTTTTTAACTACACTGATCGTCCGATCACGATAAAAGATTTTTAGATTTTGTGCATTTCCATCTGTATGTCTGAAGTCCAATCCTAGGGCCCTAAAAATGCCTTGTTGACACCAGAGGGCTGATAGGGAGGAAACAGTAGCTAAAACTAGATCTGCGTTTACTGAAGGAACTACAAAAGTGCTTAAAATGTGGCAAACGGAAAGAATGTGGCTTGTGACCTTTGTCCACATGTGGATTGTGTCCTAAAACTTTTGTGCTATATAAATAAATCTGACTTGAATTTTGGCTGTATATGGGGGTGTGTCCCAATACTTTAGGCCACATGCTGGATTGTGTCCTAATACTTTTGCGCTGTGTAAAGAAATCTGACTTGACTTGACTTTTGGCTGCTTGCGGGGGTGTTTAGAAGAAGAACAAAGAAGAAAGAAGAAGGAAGAAGAAGAAGAAGTAGAAGTAGAGATAACAATAACCACTCATTACAACTGAGGACTGCAGGAGAGCCTCTATGAACAAACAACATGTCCAACCTTGAAGCAGTTAGGCTACAGCAGCAGAAGCAGACCGGGTGCCGCTTACAACAGGCAACTGAGGCTACAACTGGCAAGGACTCACCAAAGAGATCGGA
The DNA here is from genome assembly GCA_025084515.1 of Ancistrus triradiatus. Lineage (NCBI taxonomy): Eukaryota > Metazoa > Chordata > Actinopteri > Siluriformes > Loricariidae > Ancistrus > Ancistrus triradiatus. Next base: position 53,383 of record JAJAGP010001882.1, on the reverse strand, counting down.
AAAACGTTGCGTGAGACATTCGGATGTTCAGAATTTCGGAGGGTTCAGAGGGTCAGAATTCAGTGTGACCTCGTACCCAGGTCACCTTAAATGTGAGGTTGTGAGGGTACCGTGCCAGCCTCAGACAAGTCAAAGTTTGGTCCGAGTGCCAGCGCCAGTGAGATCTTGTCTGAGCTTACCGTATTTTCCGGACCATAAAGCGCACCAGGTTATAAGGCGCAATATCAATGATCGGCTGCTAACAGATCTATTTTCATACATAAAGCCACCGGATTATAAGGCGCATGAAATGAAACAAAAAACTTAAGTTCCCTTGGAAGCTTAGTTTGGTCTTTACCTGGCGCAGGGCGTCTTCTTGCTTCCTCCACTTCCGTACCATTGATTCGTTAATGTTGAATTCTCTCGCAGCTGCTCTATGTCCATGTTGTACTGCGTGACTGATAGCGCTGAGTTTGAAATCCGCTTCGAAAATAAATGAATGAATGCACGTACCCTAATGCTGAAGCACATACCGTATTACTCCGCGATGCTGCGCACTACGGTGGCCTTAAGCTTCGTAACTTACCAAGACCGTGCTAAAACATTTTGACAGATTTTTGAGCGCCATGTACCATCTACAATTGGTTCTAGGTCAGAAAGCTCAACCAGAATTAATTCATACATTAGACGCACCGCATTTTAAGGCGCAATGTCGATTTTTGAGGAAATTAAAGGATTTTAAGTGCGCCTTATGGTCCGAAAAATACGGTAGTTTTTCTTGCTTTATTGTGTTCCGTTTGAGCATAAATATAGTTTAGCATCCTGTAACCGAATTAAAGGAACCAAAAAATGTAGGATAAGTGTAGAGAGTTTATTTCATTATTTTTGTCCGTCATTGATCCATAAGGCTGAACTGCTTTCTTACGCAACCCTGAGCCATCCCTCGCTTCCTTCAAAAAAAAGGCGAGCCTTTAGTGGATTCAGAAGCATAAGTCAGGCCACTAATGTGCGTTATTGTGTTTTAAATGGCCTTATTGAACAGCTGTAACTCTACTCTTTCGGGATAAGCGAAAGAAACAATGCTTTTTAATGCGTGTCTGTGCTGATAGGGCGCCGCAGTAACCCCTCCCCCCTCTAATAACACGCATTCAAATGTCAAGCTAATGACCTGCATCGCCAAAGCCCATTCTTGCTGAACTGGTTTACAGCGTCTGCATTGTGTGTGTGTGTGTGTGTGTGTGTGTGTGTGTGTGTGTGTGTGTGTGTGTGTGTGTCCATGCCACATGCTTTGTATAGTATAGAGAGGCAGATGGCAGGTGGCTGCAGGACTCAACTCATTTATAGGATTTACATGAAGTGATTTTACATCTCAAAAACAAACGCTCAGGTTGCGCCCGCCTCGTCCTAAAACTTTTGCTTCACACGAGTTAAATCAGGCCGATAATAAACTGTAGCGAGGCTTTATATGCCATATGTAACGTCTCTACTATTTATTTAGGCTGTTTATACATTTCAAAAGGTTTGCCGATATAATTAACCCACTAATTTATTAATTGATTTGTTATACAAGGTTTTATACATTTCAAAAGGTTTACTGATATGATTAATCCACTAATTTATTAATTTGGCTTTGATTTAGTCAAAGCTAAAGTTCTGTTTTTATTCGTTTCCTACTTATTCTTCTTATTCTTCTCCTTTCTGAAATAAAAAATCAACCCTTTCTTTACAGGACTGTAGATCATATACCCCAAATACTTTACTAAGCGACCTGAAGTACAGTTTTCGTTATAATAATAAACAAAGTTCAGGTGACTGCTGACATTTTAAAAAAATGTCTAAGAACTGCCACTTTCTTACACAGCCCAAGCAGCCACACACATACGCTGTTCCTGTTATAACCAGTATTAGTAATCTACAGTTAACCATGGAATTACCATAGAGCCATAAATATTGGGACAGCTAATGATCCTTAGACTTATACTGTATATCTAGACATCTAAATGACCTTTAACCACTCATAAATATCTGGACAGCTAAATAACCCTTAAACATAAATTTTTGGAATGGAAAAAGACTAATCCTAGCAACCACTCTTGGAAATGACCATAGAGCCATAAATATTGGGACAGCTACATGATACCGGACAAAAAGGTTGGACAGTTCCTTATTGAAACGTTTGTAATGAAACGTTTGAGTGAAACTAAAACAAAACAATAATAACAATAATAAAAATGACTAAAATGTGATAACATCAATGTACTAAAACTAAAACAAAAAAAAATACAAAATCAGAATCAGTTTTGAAAACTCTAGTTTTTAAATGTTTATATTTTTAAGTAAACTGTCATCTCAGTCAAATTATCAGCATGTTAATAATAAATAAATGTAAGATGTATTTGAGGAAAAAAGCAGCTGTATTGTTTCATAATTGTGGATGTTAACATTATTAAGTGTAACAACTTTTAAGCCATTGTTTGTTTTGTGAACACTGCTACTTGGTTTGAATTTGCTAGGAAATGTTGAGCTTATTAGGAGATACAAGTAAAAATCCTCCTTCTCGTCCTGCTTGGTCAGATTATCTGCCGTTATCAGTTTCTTGTGCGCAAATTTCTCAGATCTGAGACAGACTGACGAGTTTCTTTGTTTCTGCCCATTTTGCAATCAAACCCACAATTGCTGAAGCTCCAGAGACTCGAGTAATCTAAAGAACGCCTGATTTATTGCTTCTTTAATCAGCACAAGTTTTCAGCCATGCAATTTAACCTTAACAGACCTTTCTAACGATCAATCAGATTAGATCAGACCTAATGAGCGCAAACTTGGATTAGCAAACGCGACGTGGTTACACTGAATGTCTGACTGATTCGATGTTATTTTAAAGGATCAACCTGTGTCATATTTTGCAGCACCGGCCTCAAGCTGTCTATTTTTGATTGCATTAATAGTTTTAGTTTTCGTCCTTTATTTTTTTTAATTGTTAAATATCTTTTATAAACCTTACGGTAGATGATTCCTCACAGTTTAATGATCTGTTCAGTCAAGAGGTGTTTTAATGTAACAGCTAATCCAACTAAGAGCTGTTCTGGAAGGAATTCCACTAGATTTTAAGATGATATTAATCTTTGTTTTGGTGCAAGAGCATTAGTGAGGTCTGGTGTTAAAGTGTGGACTTACTGTTTGGTATTTTATTTTGTATATTAAATTGGTTTGGGATTCTGTGCAGGATCAGCTTCCGTCAGATCCCCCCCACAAACCTCGACATTTACCTGGGTCATGCTTCTGCAGTTCATTAACTGGCCGATTATTAAATGATTGATTTGTTTATTGACCGCTAAATTTGGTTTCTTCTGCACTGATCCCAGCAGCCATTATTTCCAGTTGAGCCTGAGGTTCTGTTTGTGACAGACTGGGCATGAACCTCCTGGTAAAAACACCTTTTTGGTTGGCACACGGTCATCCCTAATACGCAGACTAAACTCTCCCTGACAGTCGCGGCCATTAGGTGAACTTTAAACCATCCTGCTCGCAGTCCGTCTGAAGAACCTCCGTATAATTGGCAGGTAAATAAATGTTCTCCTGCCAGTGGCCACGTATAAAGTGCCACAGGAGTGTTTTTCTGTTGAGGCATGAACCGAGTGTAAACGCCAAAGGTCTCGTTTACAGGCGCGGTTATACAGTTTCAGAGAAACGCTTCCACAAATTGGAACGTCACATCGGTAGCAGCATTTATGTTCACTTGGTATGAAATCTAAATGCACGATGCATTAGAAGGTTAACGTTAGAATGCATTTTATATTCTTAAGGAATAAAACAAACCCTATGTCCCTACACATGACACATTTTAGTAAATCGTTATAATTAACTACACAAAGCAAGAAAAGCATCTCATTTACACCAACATTTCCTGGTCACAGTCATGGGACAGGGTCTCAAGCTCAGTCCAGCGTTCAATGAGTCTTTATGGAGTAGAAATGATCAGAGGATCTCCAGTTTATCAACAAATGTGTGAGAAAATGATTGGAATGTTTAAAAACAATGTTCGTCAAAGAAAGATTGGAAGGGATTTATATGTTTCTCCCTCTACAGAGCGTAATATCATTAAACCATTCAAGGAATCTGGAGGAATTTCCTAAAAAGCCTAAACTGAAGAGGGGTGATCTCCGCTCCCTCAGACGGCTCTGCATCAAGAACCAGCATTCATCAATAGCTGATAGAACCACATGGACAAGGGCTTCCTTTATCAAACCTTTATCAAGCTCTACAATACAGAGTTACATTCACAGATACCACTTAAAACATTACTGTGCTTAAAAGAAGTCTTATGATATAACCACGACTTCTCTGGGATCGGAGGCATCTGGGATGGATACTGTGGAACCGGGAATGTTCTACTGCAGTAGCCCACCCACCTCATGGTTTGGCCCACCATAGTTGTACAGAGCGTTGGGTCCTTGACCAAGGCCTGTAACGGACTAAGTTTGTAATTTAAGCTTTAAATCTTTTAGTTTAGCAGCGTTCTATGAATAGCCTGACTATATCTTTAAATTATTTGATATCTTCTATTTTGTAGACGACCACCTTAATTGGCCTCCTGAAGACTGCCCGGCTCTTGCGGCTAGTCCGCGTGGCCCGGAAGCTGGACCGATACTCAGAGTACGGCGCCGCGGTGCTGATGCTCCTCATGTGCATCTTCGCTCTCATTGCCCATTGGCTGGCGTGCATCTGGTATGCCATCGGCAATGTGGAGAAGCCTTACCTGGAGCACAAGATCGGCTGGCTGGATAATCTGGGGGTGTCTATAGGAAAGCGCTACAACTCCAGCGACCCCACGTCTGGACCCTCCATCAAGGACAAGTACGTCACGGCTCTGTATTTCACCTTCAGCAGTCTGACCAGCGTGGGCTTCGGGAACGTCTCACCAAACACCAACTCGGAGAAGATCTTCTCCATCTGCGTCATGCTCATCGGATGTGAGTACGATCAGATACCCTCCCTTACGGCAGGTTCTGGATACACATTACAAACGGAAAAGTAAAATATGTGATTATGTAACATAAAATCAGAACTACAACCATTCTGTTCCAGGACTAAGACCTTTCAGTTTATTGAGTGCAGCTGCCGTGTATTTAATCTCTTAAGCCATTACATCATCGGGCACATACATATTTTTAAACCTCGCTTTTCCTGGTCAGGGTCAGAGGCGCAGCGTTTTTTTAGATTTCCTTTGACTTTTATTTCACTGCAGACAGTCTGAACCCGAGATATTTCATGTTTTTTTTTCTGTTATTCAACATGAATTCCTGCATTTCAGTCCTGCAACACATTCCAAAAAATGTTGGGGCAGTAAAGCATTTACCACTTTGTAACCTTACTGTTTGTTCTCACGACAATTAAAAGACATTTTGGCACCGAGGATACCAAGTGATTTAGTGATTCAGATTATTTTGTTCCATTCTTCCTGCAAACCCGTCTTAAGGTGTGTAACAGTACGCGGTCCTTGTCCCATTTTTCGTTTGTAAATTCTCCACACATTCTCTATTGGGGACAGGTCAGCATTGCAGGAGGGCCGGTCCAGTACCCGTACCCTCTTCTTCCACAGCCGTGCCTTTATAATGTGTGCAGCATGTGGTTTTGTTTCTGATTTGTCTTGTTGAAAAATGTACGGACATCCCTGGAAAAGATGTCGTCTTGAAGGCAGTTTATGTTGCTCTAAAATCTCAGTGTACTTTTCTGCATTAATGCTGCATCACAGGAGTGGAAATTACCTTTACCAAGAAAAAAAATTACCTTTTTTTACCAAAAAATATCTGTTATACTGATGGGTCTGAGCACAATCCCCGTTCCCACTGTGTGATGGTCCAACCCAGATGCCTCCGAGCCCAGAGAAGTCGAGTCGCTTCTGGACGTGGTTATAACATAAGGCTTCTTTTTAGCACAGTAACGTTTTAAGTGGTATCTGTGAATGTAATTCTGTATTGTAGAGCTTGATAAAGGTTTGATAAAGGAATCCCTTGTCCATGTGGTTCTATCAGCTATTGATGAATGCCGGTTCTTGATGCAGTGCCATCTGAGGGAGCAGAGATCACCCCTCTTCTGTTTAGGCTTTTTAGGAAATTCCTCCAGATTCCTTGAATGGTTTGATGATATTATGCTCTGTAGAGGGAGAAATATATAAATCCCTTCCAATCTTTCTTTGAGGAACATTGTTTTTAAACATTTCCTTTATTTTCTTACACATTTGTTGATAAACTGGAGATCCTCTGACCTTCTTTACCCCTCAAAGACTCTTTTTCTTTTGGACCAGATCATGATTACAATCACCTGGTGATTCTTTCGTTTTTTATCTCATTACTATCCCCAAATTTCCCACGTCACAACTTTTTTTGTAATGTCTTGCAGGCTGAAATGCAGGAAGGGATGTTTATTAGGTTAGCAGCTAGGTTAACAAATGATTTATTAGAGTATAAAATGGATGCACAGTAATTCTGTTTGCTTCACGTCCCATTAGCCCTGATGTACGCCAGCATCTTTGGGAACGTCTCCGCCATCATCCAGCGTCTGTACTCGGGGACGGCTCGCTATCACACCCAGATGCTGCGAGTCAAAGAGTTTATTCGCTTCCACCAGATCCCAAACCCGCTTAGACAGAGGCTGGAGGAATATTTCCAGCACTCGTGGAACTACACCAACGGCATCGACATGAACATGGTGCGTCTGTGCTTTAACGCCCTCAGTTACCAAGCCTTTGTTTTAAACAGCAGTACGTTTGACTACGAGGAACATATTTGCATTTCTTTGGTGCTCATCATGAACTCAAACTGACAGCTTAAAAAACCATAAACACATTTCCTAAGCGAGAGGAGCTGCAAATCTGCTGTAGGTTTAAATTAGCTCCTGTGAATGAATCGAGTGCAATGTGTTGCGAGTGTGCAAACTGAACACAACGCCTGTCTCTCTCCATTTTGCCTCGTTCCAAATGGAATGACCTCATCGCCCTGGGACGAGCAGGAGGTATTTATAAAAATATGCAGGATTCTTCTTGATCATTGCCATTCTCGTGCCCTTTCACCTTTCCTTCATACAGCATTTTATTTTAATAAGATTTCCATTATCTTTACGTCTGCCTGGATTGTTTATTTAAACGTTATGTAGAATTAAGGCCAAACGTTTATATACAGCCAGGGATAAACTCGGACATAAACCCAGACTTTCACAACTCCACACACCAAGATTTGTAGTAAGTTGTATTTCTAGTCTGTTAAATGTTTTTACCTTGCGGACTGGTTTCAGATATTGATGTAACGATGTTTAGAAGCTGCTGATTGGCCCAAGTCTCATAATTAGGAGTTTATTGGGAGTCTGGTTCCATCTTTTTCTCCAAATACTTCAAGGAACCTTGACCATCCAAACTGCATGCAAACCAGACATTTCATTTTAACTTTGACTCCATGGACTTTAGTCTCGCTCTTAGATTTATCATCTACGCCGCCCAAGGAGGTTGGGTCCCTTTTTGAGTCTTGGTCCTCCCAAGGTTTCTTCCTAGAACTAGGGAGTTTTTCCTTGCCACTGTTGCCCTAGGCTTGCTCAATTTGGGATTGGACGTAGTTATTAGGAGATAATCTAAACTTGTAAAGTTGCTTTGAGACAATGCTCCATTGTAAAAAGCGCTGTATAAATAAATCTGACTTGACTTGACTTGACCAGACGACACTGGCACTTCATCGGTCCTGAATGAGGCACAATTTTCTTCCAAGAACTGAACCAGATTTGGTCTGAAAGCTTCATCTGAATCCCAAGACAACAAGAAAAGATCCGATGTGGATTACTGATGCTAAAGTAACTCCATACCCCATTAAGACAGCCTTTTATCATATAAGGAATGAGCTCCTACACCAAGAACAGGAAAAAGCCATGCTGGGGGGATTTTAGGAGGGGTTTTGTTTGGAACTGTCCGTAGTGATGGAGGAAAATGGTGTGAATTTAAATCTGGATTTAGAACTTCATCCCAACTGTGGTGGCCTAGCGGTTAAGGTACAGGGCTCTGGACCAGAAGGTCCAGGGTTCAAAGCCCACCTCTGCCAAGCTGCTACTGCTCGGTCCTTGAGCAAGGCCCTTAACCCACAACTGCTTGGATTGTAAGACTGTACCAATTGTAAGTCGCTCTGGATAAGGGCATCTGCTAAATGCTGTAGATGTAAATGTAATGTAATGTAAAATTATGGTGGAGGCATGCTTCTGTGGTATATGCTTTGGCATGGATTTATCTTCTGGCTGAACACTGATCTTTGCCACAATCAAGCCATGACCATCACAAAGTCCGAACCTGAATCCAGCTAAATTGTTTACTGAACTGAAAAAATCCAAGCAAAGAGGCTCAAACTGAACCGCAGTTTCAAATCTTCTGGCAAAGTATCGTGAGAAGTTTGTGGAAGCCCAGTTGAATTGTTTGATGATAAACAATTTACCAAATCCTTAATCTCAGTCTTGTTCAGATACACCCAGGTTTTCTGTAAACTCACCGCTTCAATGCCTCATCTGGGATTCAATCCCAGGCTCTCAGGAAAGGATCTGACTTTCTGCCCCTAAAACATTACACAAATCTTTCTTAGCTAACAACCTACGCAAAAAACACCTTGATTGATTAGGAAGTATTTGCCGATGTGAAATTTGTGGAGAGCTGAGTTTGAACACCTTTAACCTGACTGTGTATACATTTTTGGCCGCTCTATGATGCTTGTGGACGAAGCAGTCGCTGCAGGTTATTTCTGTATTCGCTCATTTTTTTTGTAGTTTGCATGTTCATTTATCATCTCAACATCTGTTAGATTGAGCATGGCTGAAATCTGCAGATACACTCCACTGCTGGTTTATTAGGTGCAGTACTGAGTATCTCGCTCCGATTTATCAGGTACATCTACCATTAGAGGGTTTCGTTTGTATTTTATGATTCGTTTCTGATTCCAATTGTGGTTCTTATCGATTTCAAAGCTTAAACCACGTTATGCTTTGTTACCCATTAAACAATGCGTTTCCAACATCCACCGCCATCTACCATTCTGTTAAGTAGACGTTTTTCACAAACACGAAACACTCCTGGATAAGAACATCGGCAAAATGGTGTGAATTTATCACCAGGACGGTGGATGTACCTGCTAAATGGCCTGTTAATGCAGACGTAACGAGCATATCTAATAAACAAGCAACTGACTGTGTACTCTGTACTAGGTCTATCTAAGGACAGCTCATGATATTGTCTCTTAGATAATTAATGCTAGAAAACATCTTTGCTTTTTTCCCCAAGTTAAACATCTAATTTTTTCCTCATATTTAGGTTTTAAAGGGATTTCCGGAGTGCTTGCAGGCTGATATTTGCCTCCACCTGAACCGGAGTCTCCTGCAGGGCTGTAAGGCCTTCCGTGGAGCCACTAAGGGCTGCTTGCGGGCCCTGGCCATGCGCTTCCAAACCACCCACGCTCCTCCGGGAGACACGCTGGTCCACTCTGGAGATGTCCTCACTGCACTTTACTTCCTGTCCCGGGGTTCGATCGAGATCCTCAAGGACGACATTGTGGTGGCTATTCTAGGTAAATAAGTTTTTTTTAATTAATGCAGCTGTAATTTGAGAGACTGTTGGTGGTTTAACACTAGTGCTCCTTTTGAACTATCAGGGGGCTATCAGCCAAATTTTGTCATGTAAGTGCATGACAGATAGAGACATCTTTAGCCACCATTAGATGCGATATATACCATTGTTTTTTCAATGGTATAATGACCACATATAATTATTTAGCAGTGTTTTTTATTAGAATACAACCATAAAATATAGGAAATCTGTGTGCAGTATTAAAAAACTTCTGTGGGCTACAGCGGCAAGTACTTAGTGTGTGCTCCCCTTAGACTTGAGCAATAGCAGCATCAGGCAACTTCACCAACCCTCCTACAGTCAGAAAAAGCTGGTTCAGGAATCCTTTTGGCAGGGTAGCCTCCAAGAAGCCACTTTTTCCGAAGGGGAACAGTCAGTGGGAAAAAGTATTATGGAGTGGTAAGTCCAAGTTTGAATTTTTGGATCGAATCATCGAAAATATGATCATTATACTATGATTATGTGCTAAATCAACAAATCTAAAGGTGGCCTAAGACTTTTGCACCGCACTGTATATATGATAATGCACAAATTGTTTTGAGCTCTCATTTCCTTTATGGCATTTACTACTAGTCTTAGATCAGGGACACAGGAAGAGATTCATCAAAGCTTTCTGTGGATGTGGAGGTCGGTGTATCATTACCAGCACAGTAGGCTCAAACGTCGTAAAACTGTGAGGTTATTCTAAGTGTCTTGACTAAAGTACTGCTTCTGATTGTTCAAAGCTTATCTGCACTACTGTTTTGTATAATTGACAAAAGTAACTTCTTGAATGCCATCACTGCATGTTGAGATAATGGCCGGTTCTCGATTGTTTGACGTTGAAAGCAGGCTTGTCAATATTGGTTCATCTGTCTCACTCTTCTTATGTAATGCACAGACCAAGAATGAGCAGTGCATTTCACTTGCGTTTCTCTTCTAATTAGTGTTTATGTACAATAATTGACTGCTGTTTACCACTTGCAAGTGAAAGTTCACTTTAAATGTTTATCACAGTCGTTTCTAATCGTATTAGAGATAATAAACATCTTAATGACCATCTATCTAATACCAGAGTGGCTCCTTGAGTCCAAGAGCAGGACCTTATTGCAAACCCGTCTCTGTGTGATGGAGAGATATGCAGTAGCTCTATTGAGGCCTACGAATGATCACTTTCTTCGTTGCAGAGCCGCTATTGATGGCAGTAATTAGCGAGCGTGCTTGGGCATAATGTCCTGCAGGTGTTAGCAAGCCCTGACACAGTCCGGACCCAGGAGGAAACAGCGAGGGACGGGAACGGGCAGAGCAGCAAGCAGATTTTAAACTGAAATCTATACTGACATTGGTTACGCTGCAAAATCACTACTTACCACTGGCATTGCACATGGCGTTCAATCACATAACAAGCTTATTACGACTTTCTCTTGGTTTTTATTCGTCTTTACGTAAAAAAAAAATGGCAATTTTGAGTACGGGAATGCTTTTTTAGTGCGTAAAAGGGTTAATCCTCTTTTCCACTGATTTTCATTCCAATCTTTGTGAGATTTAGCATATTTCACCCTATTCCGTGTCGCAGGACTTGGAATAGTGCCTAGCAAGGTGCCTAGCCCCTGCAGGTTTGGCAGAGATGATTCCGTGACTGTCCTCCCATCCCTCACACAAAAGTACAGGACATTTTTGTTAGACTGCGGCGACCCCAGTGACATATTGTTACTCAAAAACAACAAATGCAAGCAATATGGGCTTAGAAACGTCTCCCAGATGCTTTAAAAACACAAATGCATGAAATAAAGATAAAAACAAGCCATGTACAATTATTTCAGGACAGCAAGAACGCTGTACGATAAAACTGAGCTCTGCTTAAGGAGTACATAGTATGGGTGTAGCAATGCATCACGATGCAAGAATGTATCGATGTGCATCGTGGAGTTTTAATATGCATTCTTGTTTATTTTGCAATGGAGGCAATTGCATTTGTTGAACACCAGAGGGCGTCATGCTCACAGAAGCATTTTTATTGTTTAATTAAAGTGTTCTTCAGAATAAAAATGCATAGTTTTGCATTGTTTACACTTCAGAAAAAAGGAATGTCTTATCAAATGTAAAATCAGTAATTGTGAAAAAATTGAATTGTGAGCGGAGTGTATCACTACACCCTTAATACATATAGATCATACTTTTTTCTGGCTGGCAGTGTGGCATGGTGGTTGGCTCTGTTCCCTCACATCTTCAGATCCCGCTTTCGAACCTTGACTGCTGCCTGCGTGGAGTTTGCCTGTTGTCCCCACATACAAAGATATGCGTTAGATCAGCTGGCGTCAGTTGGCCCTACCATGGATTGGCACCTCATCTAGGGTTGGTTTCAGCCTTGTCCCATGTGCTGCCATATGGGTCCAGGTTGCCTGCGACCCTGATTTGGATTATTAAGCGTAGAAAATTGTATTTTCAACGCCAGACCTCACCGGATCATACTACCGAGGGTTTTTTTGTTTGTTTGTTTTTATGGATCTTTGTGTGCTGAAGCTTTTTAATCTGACCATGGTACCTGTTCCTAAATTAAACAGAGCAGCAAACCTTTGAGAGTTACAGTTATGGCTGCGTTTTGTCCTTTAGAAAAGAGGCTGGCTCTCGATGCTTGACATTTCCCCAGGCGTGGCAACTCTAAGATGGATTTAAGATCATGCAGAACAGATGAAATAATAGGATTTAAATACGTGCAATTGCATGGTGCTCCTAATTATGAGTGAGAGGAACGTTATGAGAAGCGTTTCCGTTCTTTTTAACGTGGAAACGAAAGCCCATTGGCCGCACGTGAGGAGGGACATGAGGCCTATGTGGGCTTAAATAATGAATGAGAGCGAGAGGCCTCATACCCGATCGAGGTCTGAAGAGTTTTAACGCTGTCTGCACATCTCATGATTGTCATGCTGATGGGAAACAGGACCCAGATCTGTCCTTATAATCCCTGCTAATCCTCATACGCCGACTTTAGCCCAGAGTGACCCAAAATAGCTACACAAACAGCACGCATTTTTGTTTACAAACCATTCCACTTCTCCTAAAATACACACATTTATTTCCAAACCAGGAAAGAACGACATTTTCGGGGAGATGATTCACCTTTATGCCAAACCCGGGAAGTCGAACGCAGATGTCCGGGCCCTGAGCTACTGCGACCTGCACATCATCACCCGAGAAGATCTGATGGAGGTCCTGGATATGTACCCCGAGTTCTCGGACCATTTCCTCGCCAACCTGGAGCTCACCTTTAACCTAAGAGACGAAAACTCCAAGGTGGGTATACGCGGACGTGGCACAGGCTTTGAGTTTTAAATAGAAGTAGCTCAGCGTTAGCCGTAGCATTAGTAGAAGGATTAGTGATTTTTCTGTGTATATTTTTAGAACGAATATTAAGCTGTAATTCGTTCAACACAGCCCAGTTATACACAAGCAGGAAGTGACTCGGAGGGAGAAGATAATAATAAGGTGAAAAGGAAGATCTCCTTCAGCCTCGAACCATCTAAAGGTAAGAGGACACACCAATGATAACGCGGCTTCCAGTTCGACACTTACGTGTAGAGACAGTTTTATTTATTGTCTTAATTCCAAAACAAAAAACAAAAATAGCCATTAGATTGGGCAAAAACCTGAGCTCAATGATTCCACAAATTCAAACCTTGAGGCGGATGGGCTACAACATGGACCCAGTATTAGTATAGTGCAGACACTGTCACTTGGTAGGAGATTGTTTTCAGTAAAAAAAAAAGCATCAGAAAAATTCAAAAGTTATAAGAGACTTCTAAATATTAAAAGAGAACATATTTAAAGAAATATCATAATATATAGACGACAACAAATGAAAGCGAGTATAATATTATGACAAGTATAACTACAGAAAACTACAGAATATATAATAAATAAAATTATAAATATAATAAAAATAGAGAATAATGGTGAATAATTTAAAAAATCAGTCTAGAAAATTAAAACCCAAGCACAGTTTAGAATTAAATAAACAGTCCAGGATTCATTTTATCTACCTGCTATGGTCTACAATCAGTTTATTCGTTGAAGCCCCCCTATGAATATTTAAGAACACATATACACAAACCAAAGAATAAAATTCAAAAGCAGCTCTAAATGTTACCCAGTCCTAAAATAAAAATGGTGGTTTTGTTAAAAACGTTTGTATCTTAAGTTTCCTTAAATTTTTAATACACTTTATGTTTACAAGCTTACCATGAAGTAGAGTCCCAGAACTATGATTTTAAGATCTGGCGTAGTACTTTGAATAAGACCTACAACATCCTGCCTTATACTTATAATAATGACAAGAAAAGGTGAAACAACAAGCGACACAGAGAGTGCATCCAGAGGGCCGATTCTGTTCAGACTCCACATTCTATCATCAATTTGACTTGATTTGTTTTCTGTCTCACCGCAAATTTTAATGCAGGTGTGCCCCTGTGAAGCAGGTCGCCGACTGAAATGCACGTTGACAGGACATTACCATGGTCACGTCATCTATTTATCCTCCTGTAATGTACAGTGGTGCATGAAAGTTTGTGAACTCTTTAGAATTTCTGCATAAATATAAGCTAAAACATCAGATTTTCAAGTCCTAAAACTAGATAAGAAGGAACCCAGTTTTTAAACAAATGAGACAAAAAATATTATACCTGGGTCATTTATTTATTGAGGAAAAATTATCCCCAATATTAACTATTAGTGAGTGGGCCAAGTATGTGAACCTCTAGGATTAGCAGTTAGTTAATTTGAAGGTGAAATGAGAGTCAGGTGTTTTCAATCAATGGGATGCCAATCAAGTGTGAGTGGGCACCCTGATTTATTTAAAGAACTGGGATCTATCAAAGTCTGCTCTTCACAGCACATGTTTTTGGAAGTGTATCATAGCACGAACAAAGGAGATTTCTGAGGAAAAAGACTTGTTGATGCTCATCAGGCTGGAAAAGGTTACAAAACCATCTCTAAAGAGTTTGGACTCCACCAATCCACAGTCAGACAGATTGTGTACAAATGGAGGAAATTCAAGACCATTGTTACCCTCCCCAGGAGTGGTCGACCAACAAAATCACTCCAAGAGCAAGTGTGTAATAGTTGGTGAGGTCACAAAGGAGCCCAGGGTAACTTCTAGCAACTTGAAGGCCTCTCTCAAATTGGCTAATGTTAATGTTCATGAGTCCACCATCAGAAGAACACTGAATAACAATGGTGTGCATGGCAGGGTTTGCAAGGAGGAAAGCAACTGCTCTCCAAAAATAACATTGCTGCTCGTCTGCAGTTTGCTAAAGATCATGTGGGTGGGGGTGGAAAAAGGGTGGGTCGAGTTGGCCCGCCAGCCGGCTATTTGCCTCCTTATTTGTGGACGGATGAGACCAAAATAGAACTTTTTGGTTTAAAAGAAAAGCGTTATGTTTGGAGAAAGGAAAAGACTGCATTCCAGCATAAGAACCTTATCCCATCTGTGAAACATGGTGGTGGTAGTATTATGGTTTGGGCCTGTTTAGCTGCATCTGGGCCTCTGGGATTGATGAACAACTTAAACTTTTGTTTTTGGGAGCCAAAAATGTATCGATATACAGTATTAGGAACAACACGGAAGACCAGCCAGATGAACCAGAAACGCAACGAGTGAACGTGAACCAGTTTATATTCATAGGGTAGAGATACTTACAATAGAACAGGTACATACACTTACAAACACCATTTACAGCTTGGTACAAATAAATATACTAAAGATCATCCACACAAGCAGTTAAAAGACCGATTTCTCTGGAGGTTACCAGTGCAAACAATGTCCCACAGGGGGGTGTAACACGCAGGAGGAAACCGAGAGCAGGAAGGAACGGCGTGACTCACGGCTCAGCTCAAAGAGAGGCTCCGACATCAGCAGGACTTCCAGGGAAGAGCAGCAGAGGAGTCTGGCTGCAGGAATTATAGAATGTCCTTCCATAGAGGGTCCGGATTGCACCTACGACTGCAGTCTGACTGTAAACAAACTGGAACGAGAGACTTACTACGATGGTAACGTACCGATTATTCTAAACACTTATTTATTAAAGGTTGGAATGGATTTCTGACAGGAACAGAACTCTGCCATCAGTATTCACTTTTTAGGAGACACAAGAAGTATGAGATTTTTTTGGTTTGTTTTTACAGATTTAAGTTTGAAAACAACAGTCGGACAGGTTGTGCAGACAGGTGGATGCAGTTGGGTAGGCAGGGCACGCAGTCAGGCAGACATAATCAGACAGACAAATAAGCTCAGTCAGACGTGGGTATGTGCAGTCGGGTGGGGTTACAGGCACAGAGACAGGCATTGGCCTATTGGGTAAACAGGTGGGCAGAGGGGCGAGGCACAAATGAGCTACAGATGACCAATTAGATTAGGAGATGGGCAGGTACATTCAGACAGACAGGCTGACCGAGGTGGGCAGAGAGCTGGGCAGATAGACAGACAAAGGCAGTAAAATGAGCACAGTCAGGCAGACAAACGGACATAATTAGGCAGACAAGTGGGCTCAGTGCAGTCGGGGGGAGTTACAGGCAGAGAGACAGGCATTGGCCTCTTGGGCAACCAGGTGGTGAGATAGGCGAATAGAGTTTGCCAAAGATACAGGCAGGCAGACAGACGAAGTTGGGCAGAAAGATGAGTGAAGACGGGGATACACACAGTTGCAGCTGGGCAGGTGGGGCACACAGTCTGGCATACAAACAGACATAATAAGACAATATGACAGTCAGACAGATGGGGAGAGGGGCGAGGGCAATTGGGCAGACAGACACAGGCAGGCAGATACAGATGGGCAGACAGACAAGGAGGCAGTAAAATGAACACAGTCGTGCAGACAAGTGGGCTTAGTCAGAGGTGGGTATGTGCAGTCGGGTGGAGAGACAGGCATTGGCCTCGTGGGCAAGCAGGCAGGCAGAGGGAGAGACACAGGCTGACAGGTTGGCAGAGATGGGCAGACAGACCAGGTGGATGCAGTCGGACTGATGGGGCACACAGTCAGACAGACAGGGGCACGTAGACAGGCAGACAAACAGACATAATTGGGCATTTGTGTAGGAGTTTCAGCTTTGGGCTATTGAGCAAACGGGCAGAAAGTGTTTTTACTTTTAATTATTTTAACATTTCTTCTAAAGATTTTGTTTCCCATATCTATGGTTTGTGCCCAATACTGTATGAATCTGAACAGCGCTGGCATACAGGCGGGTTTTAAGGGTGCACCCTCATGTTTTCGCTCTTTATGCGCAGCCACAAGTGGCTTTTATCTGGGAGTCTGATTGAATGGCGTGACTCAGCACCGGTCTGACTCCTGTGCTCAGGCTTCTGCCGCTCTGTACATATGCAGGTGGCTGCAGAAGATAAGCTTTCATCTGCACTGGCACTGGCAAGCTGGCGGTTTAGAGATCGAAGAATCTCGGAAGCACAATAGCACTAAAAGCTTCAGCAAAGGGCTTAGGATGTGTGGTCATGGCACTCTGTTACCCTGGCGATGCTGATAGCATCTTCTTTGTACATAAATTTAGGGCTCAAGGGCTTGTATATTCAAAGTGTGGTTGTGTGTGTGTGTGTGTGTGTGTGTGTGTGCAGACGAGGAGCTGGACAGCGACCTGACATACGGAGAGGTTCAGCACAGACTGGATAGCCTACAAGACCACCTGAACAGGTACAGAGGCTCCGCCCACTTGTGTACTCACCTGAAGAGTTATATGAGGAGGTGGTGTTAACGAGCCACCAATCCACCAGACGTTTTTCGTGTGAGAACATGTTAATTCCATACTGCATCTACAAAATAAAATAAATTCAAAACTCAAACTCAGGCAGCGGTATCCACACGTGAGGCGGAACAGACACTCAAACACAGGGCACCAGATACAAGCCTGGCACTGTAAATTGTACAGTCAAGACAGAATTGGAATGGAATCCAGCGGCGAGACTCCTCAATGGGATATTCCACCTTGGAAACAAGCTTCAAAACACGACGATGATGTGATTCCATGCCCACATGGAGCAGCACTCGGGCAACAAACCTCACGAGCCAGGGAGGCTCTGCATTGGGAACCACCGCTCTATCAGCTGGCATCTAAGCTGTGTAATCCTGTGAGGAATCATGCCAATGAGTCCCTTGGAGGTTTTCTCCGTCTATGTGTCTGTTCTGTCTCGCCAGGGGATTTCCATCTCATCCCACATTTCTGAAGTGTGTTTTAAAGATGAATTCAGCATTTAAAAAGTTAGAACAATTTTATTATTAAAGCCGCTCTACACAGTGTCGCAAAGTGACTTTATGAAAAGCTGAAACCAGACTGCAAATGAGCAGCCAGAGAAGGCAGTAAGTACTGGACAAAAGTATTGGGTCACACCTCTTCCTCAGTGCATTCAGATGTTTCATTCAGAAAATCCAGAGTTCCAAACCTTCATTCCAAACCAAGGCATTAACATCAGCATAAAAACTGGGCACTGGGAGCTTCATGGTGCCCAGTGGTGTAAAACACACTGCACCTGGACTCTGGAGAGGTGGAAATGTTTTTTGAGTGACAAATCACGCTTCTCTATCTATCAGTCTGATGGACGAGTCTGGGTTTGGTGATGCCAGGAGAACCTGTTACCTGCCTGACCGTAAAGTTTGGTGATGAAGACAAAATGCTATGGGGTTGTTTTTCAGGGTTCCAGTGAAGGGTAATCTTAGTGTTTCTGTATACTTTCGACAATTTTGGAGACATTTTGGCCAATTGTCACACCAAGATTAAGATTAAAAGTCACCGAATAGCCGAATGTAAAGGAAGTCAAACTTTGAAATTGAGCTTGAACAGTTTAGTCGCTGTAACAGATCTGCAGTCCAGGTGAACCAGGTAAGCGTTTCGGCATCTTAAATCTCAGACTCTATAGTCTGGCAGATTGGGTTCGGAAGCTTTGCAAGCAGAATGTTGGAACAGAAGGCTGCTGCTATTTAGATAACTGTATATCTGTTATTAAAATCGATCTGTAAATAAACCTGGATTGAACCCAAAGCAAATGAGAGGTTCACAAATCGATCAAATGTTTCCAAGTGCTGTGATAAAAGTGTTATTGCTTATTTGCATGTGAAAAACAGACTCTGACAGAGCTCAGCAACATTAAAACACACACACACACACACACACACACACACACTCATATTTACACTAGCAGCAGACAGCCGTCTAACAGCAGGTGGTATTTTTAGCCGGCAGAGGGGAAAGAGGTACCAGGGTGGAGAAATCCTGCACCAGCTGAGCCTCGTGTCTCTGATCTCCATTTCAGACTCGGGACACCATTCTCTCTCTCTCTCTCTCTCTCTCTCTCTCTCTCTCTCTCTCTCTCTCTCTCTCTCTCTCTCTCTCTTCAGTCTACTCTATCTTTATCTCTCTCCTCCTCTCTCTCTCTCTCTCTCACTCTATCTTTATCCTTTTATCATCTCTCTCTTCCTCTCTATCTCATCCTCTCTTTAATATCTCTCTCTCTCTCCTCTCTCCTCTTCTCTCCCTCCTCCATCTCTCGCTCTCTCTCTCTCTTTATTCATCTTTAATCTCTCTCTCTCAAATCTCTCTCTCTTATCTCTCTCTCATTCTCTTCTCTCTATCTCTCTCACCCTGCTCGCTCTCTCTTATCCTCATAAAGAATCTCTCCCCTCTCTCTCTCGTCTCTCTTCCGCTCTTCTCTCTCCATCTGCTCTCTCACACCTCTCTCTTTCTCTCTTCTCTCTCATCTCTCCCCTCTCATCTCCGCTCCTCATCCGCTCTCACCGTCCATCTGACATCTCCTCGCTCTCTCTCTCCTCTCCTTCTCTCTCCTCTCCCTCTCGACTCTCTCTCTACATCTATCAAGCTCTCGCTCTCTGCCTCCTCTCTCTCCCTCTCTCTCATCTCCTAGAACTCTCTCTCGACGGTTCTCTCTCTCTCTCTCTCTCTCTCTCTCTCTCTCTCTCTCTCTCTCTCTCTCTCTCTCTCTCTCTCTCTCTCTCTCTCTCTCTCGTTTTCATTTGCTTTGCTGCTAGATAAATAGCACGTCCCATTATAAAGATGCTGCCTACAAGGGAAGCTGCTATTATTTGCTCAGTCTTAGTGAATGTTTTCTGGAAAACCGAAGGGCAAATCATGAAATGTGTTTAACATTTGCGCTCTAACAGCTCCTTGACTGTGTATTCGGTGTCTGTTTATCGACTTTCAGATCTAAAATCGTAGAAATCGAGGTTCGGGGTTAAATGCTATTGTAGCACACGTGTATTAAGCTTATATTATGTTCAACAAGCATGAGCTCCAGCGCTAAAGAGCCGTGCCCTATTTTTATAACTGGCTAATAATAGTATAAAACATGTAAAATATCGTGAGTACGCTGCTTTATAAGTCCTTTACTCTAAATCCATTTCTGCCATTTTAGGGTCTTTGTGATGCTAAGTGACAAAAAGAGATTTGTCTCCCTCTAGCGTTCCATATAAGTTACTACAGGAAAAAACGTCGTATATTACAACAACAATGCATTTTTCAGTCTCTATATTTATTTATATCGTTTCTTATATGATACTAAGTTATATGATAATGTTAAACATTGTCACTACACACCTTTACACGTCCGGTCCTGGAATTTATCAAATTATCGTTTAGATCAAGCTTAATTTATGTAACATCAGAGAAATTACACTGTATTTCAGTAATTACAGGGTGATTGTTCAATTGGAGGCGCTTTTCCGCCGATCTTAAATGGAGTAAAATAAAATGAGCTTTAATTATTTTAAGATAATATTTATACGCTTTAGAGTAAAGACATAATGAGGCTACAAATAAGCAAATATAGAACTTAAATATGTACTTATATATTAATTAATTACTTTTTTAGGAATAAAAGATCTTAAATACTGGATTTGCTAATGCTTGTCTACAGCTAGTATAAGATGCACTTTAAACATAAATAATGTGAATATTTTGCTTTTTTAATGTAAAATACTGCTGTAAATGGTAATGATGCTGAAAAAACCTACTCAGACCTACAAAGACCGTCAGTCTTTGTTTCCATAGTTATAAACACTTTACCTTCAAATACTTCGGTACAGAAATCGTAGGCTGTTGCAGTAATGATGGTATAATGATATATTTTTTCAATGTATTGTTTAGAAATATGCAAAAGTTGTATAGATAAGAACAAAAATACTACAAATACAAAATACTTTTGTGGCTTTTAATTCGTCATAAGAAAGAAACATGCTGTGATATTTTAATGAATATGAAACTTTTTATGTTTTTATTGGAGCAGAGAATTTTTAAAGCCTAGGTTATGGACATGGCCAAAGTAGCAATGTACGGTACTGATGTTTAAAAGATTTAAAAATGGAAATCTTAATGATATTCTTATTACCTAAGCTATTAAAAGTATTTCTAACATTGTTGTAAGTTGGAGATGTGAAAAATTCCCCTAATTGAATTCTAATTCCCCTAATCCTCGAGGTTGGAGTTTCAGATGACATCGGACATCAGGGCGATCCTGTACTTACTGCAGAGACAGTCGTCGACGTGTCCTCCCACCTACCACACAGTCACTGCGGACCAGGGCTACAAAATGTCTACCACCGGAGCACAGAGTGTACCTGGAGCCAGCACCAGCCAAACCTCCTCACCTGCCACACAGGTAACACTCAACATTCGTGTTTATTGTTAAAATGTTTTCAGAATGAGCATTAATTCTCAGACTCTCTCTGCTTGAACCAGGAGTCGATCCAGATCCACAGCTCCACTCCCAACCAGACTGTTCTCTCTCGACACCAGCACTCAAAATCGCTTCTTCCAAGCCACCCTCCCTCGCCTACAGACACACCCATCAGCGGTACTGCAGGCGCCGGGCACCAGAGACCGAGGTCTGACCCTGGACTGCCAAAAAGTAGCACAGAGTCCCATCCATGACTAGAAGACCTTAAGAAGCTCGCTGCCACTGGACTTGCATCTGCAAGGAGAATAATAATGAAAGCTTGAGGAAAGACTTAAAGGTCATAACAGCAGTTTGTTTGGATGCAGTTTGATATTGTTTGGTATATATTGTCTCGGACCTCTTCCGAACCTTGTCTGAGGGGGATCAGTGACACCCCTGGAGGATTCAGGGTTAGAGGATCTGTTCTTTCATACTTCATGGTCAGAATACTGCTGGTTTTGCAGAACTGAGCAACAAAGGGGTATGCAAGGGCTTGTGACCACTACGGGCACTAGAGTGACATTTATTGGTTACTAACACTTTTAGACTGAAGACGTTATCCAGGGGCACCCCGATCTACTAAAACTACCACAAACCTAGATCTGAAGAAACTCTGAAACTTGGATGGTAGAAGCCAGTGGGAGGTGAAACTCAGATGAAGATGAGGCCCTTAACTTTGACGCAACTAGTCGGGACCAGCAATGACTGTTTGTGTTCCAGCACCCTCGGTTCATTGAGGGGCTTCCACCTTCCGAGTTTCAGTGTTCCTCTAGTTCATGGGTCTGTGGTAGCACAGATTTATCTAAAGCTGATTTATGAACAAACTTTAGAAAGTCATAAAAGCGTAATCAAGGCCTCAAGCCATACTGTCGTCTTCATTAGTGCTGTGAAAAGTCATTAAGCCCCCAACCAGCCCATTTTGAGGCACAACAGAGAGTTTAATTTGCAGAATTCTTGGCATCCCCAAACTCTGGAGCATTGTTCTAGGCAAACTTGAGACGAGAGTTCACGTTCTTAACGAGCAGTGCATCATTCTGAGAGTCGTTAACCCAAGAGTTTAGACGAGACCAGGCATGACTTTTGATGCCATGTTAGGGATCTTTGGCTGGTTTTGGAACGACAGCCCTGGAGGTCTTGATACTGGACTCTTGAGAGACAACTGAGGGTTCAAATCACAACCTGGCCACTGTTGGACTCTTGAGCAAGACCCTTAAACTTTAATCGCTTTGATTTTTCAGATCTTTGAGAGGTTTTGGAAGGATGAGACTCCTGGAAGGATTAACTATTGAGGGAATTGAATCAGCATGACTCTAAACCTGGATTGGTGGAGGTTCAGTGCTTTATAAATTGTTCCAGAACCTTTTCTGGACTGACTCACCTGATTTTACAACCTGTGTGCTGTCAGATTCGCTCTGATCGTAAGCGCCAAAGAACAATCCTTAACCGAAGCATTCAAACAGTTGCATTATCTAAGGGCAGGGGGTGGAAGTTTTTCACAGTGCTATCTAGTAGAGTCCAACAGATTGTAAAAATATAAAAACATTTAACAGAGGTCTGGACTTTTGTACCCTACTGACGAACCATGAGCGGTCCCAGAGTTGAGCCTTGCATAACCCTGTGATGTTTCAGGTACTGGAAGATCTTTCTTCGTTTGGGCAAACCTACTGTACCGATTTCACCACCTTCACACCATGACCTGAATCTACAATCTTCAGGGGAATCTCAGCATTTTATCTTCGCTAATAATTTCCTTATGTAATTCTATACAGGACATTCCAGTCGTAAAGGTCGAGCAGCATGTGGCAAGCCTGTTTGTCGAGAACTGCATGTCTGAAAGCGTAACCTGCCGCATGCTTTCTGCAAACGTACGAGGAAAGCAGGTCCGATTCTGGCATGTTTCGTAAATATCTCAGCCTTTTTTTCCTTAATGAGTCACTTTTGCACAGCTGTAAAACGATTATAACCGGATTTTAACGAGTCGAGATTTGTTTTCCAAACTACTTTTATATTCACGGCTTCCGTTTGTAAACGAAGGAGGCAATAAGCTATCAAAGTTATTTATTTATTTATTGATTTATTTATTTATTTCTTTTACCCATGTGTATAGGAATGAAATGCTTTAAAATTATGTTTTTTTATTCTTAGGAACGCTCTTCTAAGCATGTTTTATAGAGTAGATTAACCTTATGTTTAAAAAAAAAAAAAGATTAATTGCAATCCTTGGCGATGCTTCTTTTCTACTGAAACCCAAATGAACTGAGTGTTTGAGAGACGAAATATGCAGCACATATTTTACTCTCTCGGAAACAGTCAAGTCCTGAGAAATTCAGTCATGTCAAGTATTCCAAAAATCCGTAAGTTAGAACTGGAATCAGACAGGAAATGACGGTACCATATGCATCCAGCTTTGATTTTTACCCAAGTCACTAGCTTTATCTAACATCCAATTTCTTCTCCCATATGAGAATCCATCCATTGTACAACCTCAGATGTAGCACAGCGACAAAAGAGAGCTTAGACATCATTGTGGATGTTTCAGAAGACTGCAGACTTTTGCACAATTTCTCAAAAAAACTTGTACGAGACAGTAACGTTTGTTTCGTTTTCTTTCGGGATTTTTTTTAATGCGTTTTTAATGTTTGCCACCGTTTGTTTTATACATAGCAGCACCGCGGATGGTTTGAATGTGTCAGTTATTTGTTGAATTGCTATAAATAATATAAATATATTGACTGTATATAGCACATTTGCTTTACTTTTGAATAATTGTGTAAATTAAAACACAAATAAAAAGAATGCCGAATAAAGCTGACTTGATTTTCCTGCGAAACAGAACATGACCAAAATTGCCAAGAAAAAAAAATCTATGAGACCTCTGAAGGTGCCCTGTGGTATCTGGTGCCAAGACGTCAGCAGGTGATCCAACATTTTGATCTTCATTATTTTCCTTACAACAGTGCAGCAAAGCAGGGTGTTCTACACTGCTCAAAAAAATAAAGGGAACACTCAAATAAGACATCCTAGATCTGAATGAATGAAATATTGTCATTGAATACTTTGTGCTGTACAAAGTTGAATGTGCTGACAACAAAATCACACAAAAATCATCAATGGAAATCAAGTTTATCAACCAATGGAGGCCTGGATTTGGAGTCACACACAAAATTATAGTGGAAAAACAGGCTGATCCAACTTTAATGTAATGTCCTTAAAACAAGTCAAAATGAGGCTCAGTATTGTGTGCGTGACCTCCACGTACCTGTATGACCACCCTACAAAGCCTGGGCATGCTCCTGATGAGGTGGCGGATGGTCTCCTGAGGGATCTCCTCCCAGACCTGGACTAAAGCATCCGCCAACTCCTGGACAGTCTGTGGTGCAACATGACGTTGGTGGATGGAGCGAGACATGATGTCCCAGATGTGCTCAATCGGATTCAGGTCTGGGGAATGGGCGGGCCGGTCCATAGCTTCAATGCCTTCATCTTGCAGGAACTGCTGACACACTCCAGCCACATGAGGTCTAGAATTGTCCTGCATTAGGAGGAACCCAGGGTCAATCGCACCAGCATATGGTCTCACAAGGGGTCTGAGGATCGCATCTCGGTACCTAATGGCAGTCAGGCTACCTCTGGTGAGCACATGGAGGGCTGTGCAACCCTCCAAAGAAATGTCACCCCACACCATTGCTGACCCACTGCCAAAGCGGTCATACTGAAGGATGTTGCAGGCAGCAGATCGCTCTCCACGGCGTCTCCAGACTCTGTCACATCTGTCACATGTGCTCAGTGTGAACCTACTTTCATCTGTGAAGAGAACAGGGCGCTAGTGGCGTATTTGCCTATCCTGGTGTTCTCTCGCAAATGCCAAATGTCCTGCACGGTGTTGGGCTGTGAGCACAACCCCCATCTTTGGCCGTCAGGCCCTCATACCATCCTCATGGAGTCGGTTTCTAACCGTTTGTGCAGACACATGCACATTTGTGGCCTGCTGGAGGTCATTTTGCAGGGCTCTGGCAGTGCTCCTCCTGTTCCTCCTTGCACAAAGGTGGAGGTAGCGGTCCTGCTACTGGGTTGTTGCCCTCCTACGGCCTCCTCCACGTCTCCTGGTGTACTGGCCTATCTCCCGGTAGCGCCTCCAGCCTCTGGACACTACGCTGACAGACACAGCAAACCATGGATGAGCTGCACTACCTGAGCCACCTGTGTGGGTTGTAGAGTCCGTCTCATGCTACCACGAGTGTAAAAGCACCAGCAACATTCAAAAGTGACCAAAACATCAGCCAGAAAGCATAGGTACTGAGAAGTGGTCTGTGGTCCCCACCTGCAGAACCACTCCTTTATTGAGTGTGTCTGGCTAATTACCAATAATTTCCACCTGTTGTCTATTCCATTTGCACAACAGCATGTGAAATTGGACAGTTTGATTTCACAGATTTTTTATTTACTTGGAGTTATATTGTGTCGTTTAAGTGTTCCCTTTATTTTTTTTGAAAAAGCATTTGGAGCAATACCATTACCAAAAAGGGCTGTACCTGTTCTCTAATTATGTTTGTCTGGGTTACATGTCAAATTACTGTCCACAGGAATCCCCAAAACCCAGGGATTGTAAGCAAAACATTACACAGCATCACATTCCCTGTGCCAGTACATCCTGGCGCCATCTTCCCCAAGTTAACGATGCCCATGTCCCCGACCATCGGACCAGACTTCCAGCTTCCATTCTTCCAAGGACATTGTAGGCTCTTTGACCAATGTATGACTATACTCAGCAGGGGCTGAATCCTGGACCTGGACCTTCGGGTCTCTAGTCCAGTACCATAACCCCTACGCCACCCAGTTCACAGTTTTCAGTCTTAGTTTTGTCTGTAAGTGACTCGTATAAACTGTGAGTAAAGAAAATGATAGCAAGTGAAGTAATTAAGTATTTAATTTGGTGATATTAATTTGGTATTTAATTTGGTGATTTAATTGGAGAATAACAACGGGATAACTCTAAGTCGACTTATCTCAGTTCTGAAGACAGAAATAGACTATTATTTTGTCTAATAAACAATTATTTGCATGCTTTTTATTACTTTTATGCATTATGTGATTTGAGGAAGCTTTCACAGATACAATTTTAACTAATTATTTATTTACAACCACTTCATCTATAGAGTTTAACAGGTTTATAGTTTATGCTTACTTGTGCCCCAAAAGACTGACTGGCAATCAGTGGGGTACATCTAAAATCTGTGTTGTGTAGAACCGCTCCAGATTGGTTGTTTTTCTGTGGAAATGAAATCAGGATTAATAAATCTAAAGCGAAAGCGAGAAAGGAAAGCGAGCAAAGAAACGAAACCGAAAGTAACTTTATGTTTACAGAGAACCAGAGCTCAGTTCAGTTCAGTTCAGTTTAGTCAGTTCATTCATCCAGTACCTAGTACACACTGCCTCTCACACACTGTGTTTCATCTGAACTATGGCTCAGGAGAAGGAGACCATCCATTGTTTCAGGAACCGACTGCAGTCTCTGATCCGGGTCGATCCTGTTCTGGACGGAATCGATTTCTTCACTCAGGAGCAGAAGGAGCTGATCAGAGCCAAGATACGGACCGAGGGCAACAGAAAGGCTGCAGAGCTTCTCCTGGAGGAAATCGTCACCAAATCTCACCCCGATGGCTGGTTCAGGACTCTGGTCACGGCTCTGGAAATTTCTGGATGTAAACAAGCGGTCAAATATATGGAGCATGACCTTCCGACTCCGTCCATGGAGGCTGAGAATGACTCCTACGTTAAGCTGATAGACCTCATGCAACTCTCCCTGGTCAACATGAAGACCCCAGATGTGTGTAACAGCTGCCACTCCAAAAACATCCTGACCGATGAAGATCGGGAGAACGTAAGTGTTTTTTGGTCAATCAAGAAAGAATCGTTTGCTCGTAAACGGCTCTTTTGAGAAAGTCGAGTGAATTGATTCACAAGAAGCGTCCATGAATGCCCGCATGAAGACTTTTCCAAATTCAGTTTAATCGTTTTAAATGTCAAACACAATCCTTAACTTTGTTGCTTCTGGTTGCTTCATAGATTTTTTAACAGCTAACCGTTTGTAGTTTATTCTGCTGTCAGGAGTGCATAGAATATTCAAAATATTTCCAGAATACTTTATATGTAATGTCTTGATGCATGCTCAATAATCCAGGTAAGAAAATCCCAGAAGTTGAATCTGTTCATCTGGACATTTATATATATAGATATAGATATAGATATATCCATATATATGGATATATGGATATATGGATAATGTCCAGATGAACAGATTCAACTTCTGGGATTTATGTGTAATGGTTTTGATTACTATAGGGTTTATTCCCCCCACAAATTTTTGTCTTTTTTTTTTTTTTTCAAAATACAATCAGGTTAGATAGCCAAAGCATTAAGAGTTCAAGAGAATGAACGAATCACAGGTTATCTGGAAATGTGGTTTGTAGGTTTCTTTTTTCCTTTCTTTTCTTTTCTTTGTACTAAACACAGACGTTTCCACATTTGTGTGTGTCATGTGCTGTTTTTTTTTTTTCCAAGAGTCAGTCTTGATTCAACACCAGTTTTAGGAAGTCGGTTTGGTATGTTAGGGAAAACCCGCTGAATAAACAACTTCAGCTTTATATTTGGTGCACTACCGCTTCAGTCCAGCAGAGGGTAGTAGAGAATAGGAATAAATACCCTACCTTCAATATGATTTGTGTATTCGATGCTCAAATATCTGTATTAAATTTAGTTTTTCACAATTTAGTACAACAAAGTCGAAATTTATGAACAATAACTTGTAAAATACCTTCAAACACAAAAAGCACCATGAATTAAAATACATCGTAAGATGTTTTCTCTCTCTCTCTCTCTCTCTCTCTCTCTCTCTCTCTCATTCTCTCACCAAACCCCTGAATAGATTTTAGCAGAGTGTAAGCAGGGGAACATCGCTGGAGCCCGTGTGCTGCTCTCTCGGCTGATGAAGAACGAACATGGCTGGTTCTCTCAGTTCCTGGAAGTCCTGGAGGAGACGGAGCATGCTCAGCTGGCACGAGAGTTAAGAGGAGAACCGGAAGAACCCAACGGTAACAGTCACACCCTGCATTCACATCGCAGTCCAAGCAGCTATTGGAAATTCATCTGTGAGACTCATCAGAGACGAACGAGCCGTGCTAAAGCTTCCACCCAAACTCAGAAAGAGAGAAGAGAATTACAAACTCTCTCCTGACTTTTATTCTGAGGGATTTGTTTCTGTATTCAGTGGTTATCGAGGGCTGTGGAGCTGAGATACAGCGTCCCGTCTCAAAGAGTTTTCATTTAAAAAAAAGTTTTAATATCCTAAAGTCTGACATCCTCTCACATCTAAAGCCAAGTCCCAGAGGTTTTAATTAGAAAGAAGGTTTTAGAGACAGAAAGTAAGAAAGAAATAAACGCTAAAGGGAAAAGAATAAAGAAAGAAAGGAAGCAATGAATGCTAAAGACAAAAGAAAGTTAGGAAATAAAGAAAGACATAAAGAAAGTAAGAAGAAAAATGAATGAAAAGCAAACAATGAATTCTAAAGAAAGAAAAAAAACAATGAATGCTAAAGACAAAACATATATAGAAAGAAAAAAGCAAGCAATGACAGCTAATGAGAAAACAAAAGAAGAAAGAAAGAAAGAGCAAGCAATTAATGCTAAAAAGAAAACAAAAAAGAAAGAAAGAAAGACAAAAGCAAGCAATGAATGCTAAAGAGAAAAAGAAAGAAAGAAAAAATACTTAAGACTCATAATAATATTAAACCTGATTGATTTTGTCAGAGTGTAAAATCAAATCATGCCAAATGATCGAGAAAGAAAGAAGAAACAAAGACAAAAGTAAGCAATAAATGCTAAAGAGAAAATAAAAAAGAAATATAGAAGAAAGAAAGAAAGAGAGAAAGAAATACAGAAGAAAGAAAGAAAGAAAGAAAGCGAGCAATGAATGCAAAAGAGAAAGGAAAAAAGAAAGAAAGCAATTAATGTTAAAGAGAAAAAAAGAAGGAACTAAATAAAAGAAATTCTAAAGAGAAAAGAAAAGAAGAATGAAATACAGACAGAAAGAACTAAAGAAAGAAAAAGGAAAGCAATGAATGTTAAAGAAAAAACAAATAAAGAATGAAAGACTTAAGATGATAATATTATAGACCGTTGATTTTATTGAAGCCTGACGTAACACAGTGATCCTGATCCACCTCACACCAAACAATCGATCTCTAATAACACTCTCAGGATTTTATTGATTATTTATAAATGTGTCTGAGGGTGAAATCTCTTAAAGTGGTTTGGTGTAAGAAGGGCATTACTGATACAGAGATCCCCAACATCTACAACCAGAACCACACCAAAGCCATGGAATCAAAAACAAGTCCTGGATAGAAACAAAAAGCTGCAGCGATAACCGATGAGTAACCCCATCCCAGAGCTCTGGATCTTATTCGATCGTATATTTCAGGAACATCGGATGAACCCCAGGCTCTGAAGGAAGATGGTGAATTGTCAGTTGACGATTCTCCCAGGTCTGTCTCCACTCCACCGTCTATCGTCTCTGAATCCTGTCCGCTCTCGGACACGTCCTGTCTCGAATCGTCGGTTCTGGACACCAGCGCAGACACCAGCACAGACGCCAGCGCAGACACCAGCGCAGACACCAGCGGCTTCCTGTCACCTATGGACTCGTCTGCTGAGCTTCTGTCTGCAGATACAGGTAAGATAACGACAGATGCAGGAACGAGATTTTAAATGCACGAATAATATTTATAGAAGCCCGACGAGCACTTTATTAGGATCACTGGACTAATATTGGAAAGGTTCTCCCCGTTGTAGCCCATTCGCCTCAGGTAATGTCTCAAACCAGGTTGCATTTTCTGTCGATCACCAAGGTGCTTATATCTACGCAACAGAACATTATCTGAACCTGCTGACTTGTATCTTTATGGTTTTAAGCACACCTGCCCAAAGTTTTGGGACACCTCCACATTAGACCTGCAGGAGCTTTTATGGCATCCCGTTCGAAATCCAGGCATTAATATGGAGTCAGTTTAAAATAATACCTCCCATAGTTGATGGTGGAATATTTGATCTCCTTAATTCAGTCCTAATACTTTTGTCCATATAGTGTAACTGTATAAATGAGCAGATGTGTTGGTGAAAGTGGTGAAAGCTAGTAAAGTGCTCAGTGAGTGCATGTTTGTTTTACCTACAAAGGGATGGGCCAAAACTCCCTACCTAACCAAAAACATGAGTTAAAGAGTTAAACTAATATTTAAACGGTACTATTTTATTCTGTAGCAGATTTGGACCTGTACAAAGGCACTGATGAGGAAATAAAGGGGGAGCAAACAACAAAGAGCCAAGACCAACCAGGTGTGTCACTGTTACACAACGTAACGAGGAATATACATGACATTTACACAACAGCGTGCAGGAAAAGGAGACGCAGGACTGTTAGGGAGCTTTAACATGTATGCATTTATATATTTACGTTTTATACTTAATTTTAACTTTGTGTGTTGTGTGTGTTTACATCCTGAGACTAGAGTTACCATATTAAAGCAAATCTGAGAGATTGTAATGCAGTAATATGAAGTGACACAATAAATGCAAATAAAAAATGGTCACTTGTAGTTGTAAAAATCTATTTAGGTATTTATTTCTGTTTACATTTTGGGGGTGTTCTAGATTTGGGTAAATGTTTGGTAGCAACATTTATACATTCTATAATTTTTAAATCTAATGTAAAAAAGCAATAATATTTGTTGGACAAAGAAAGGAGCAGGATTTTAATTTATGTTATTTACAGGTTTTATTTAATTAGTGTTTGGAGCCAAATCCACTTATAGAAAATATATTACAAGAAATTAAAAGTTATTGATTAGTATTATTATTAAATAAATATTAATATTTGCTCAAACAGATTTGATTATTAAGAAAAAAAAATTATTTATTACAACATTTTACTTGTATTACAAATAGCAGAAATTGAGCGAGAAGGTGAAATTTGATGACAAAGAATTATTTATAATTATTAATTAAAATTCCTAATAACTAATTCCTAAAATAACTCATTTTATCATTGTAAATATGTAATATATTTACTTATAAAATAAGAATGATGTAATATTATTTTAATTTGATAGTATTAATTATTATTATTATTATTATTATTATTATTGTTGTTGTTGTTGTTGTTGTTGTTGTTGTTGTTGTTGTTGTTGTTATTATTATTATTATTATTATTATTATTATTATTATTATTATTATTTGTGACTGTGTTAGGCATGAGCAGGAGTGATCCTTGACCAAACTTACCCATATTAGACACACAATCTCATCCTTAATCATGACCAGGCCCTAAGTCGCTGCCAGGGCTCTGGCCTGGGTCGCCTTTTTAATATGTACTTGCTTCATGTCTTTTTGACTTGTTTATTTAGGTAAGCCTTTTATCCAGAGCACAGTATGTGAGAGATTTATTTAATAAATAATTAATTAAACGATTGTACTATATTTGCACAAAGTTAGTACATAGCTAGCAGGCACTCTGGGTGACAGTTCAATAAATATATAATAAGAACCTAATAGTGAATGGATATGTATTCGTTAGGTTGTTTTGCAGCGTTTGTCCAGCAGATGGCAGCACTTGCAACGTCTTTATTCTGCTTAAAATCAACGCGTTTGGATTGGACAGAGAAAAAGCACGTTAACTGTTACATAAATACAAGATTTATGCATCTTAATATCACACACACTTGATATCTAATGAGATGAACTTATTTACGCCTTTTTTTTACCTCTTCTTTTGGTGTCTAATAATTTTTAAGGCTTATAAAATCATTTATTCTAGACAGAGCCCAATTACTGCCCAACTGGCAGAGCAACATCCTGCGTTTCCACTTCCACACACTGATCGAAGCCGTGCCAGGCCTTCTCAGTTCCAAACGCTGGCACAGCGACGCCCATCTCATCCAGCCGAGTCTTACTGAATCAGATGCGTCAGTGTTTAGAGCGTAAATTATACCGTCTGCGTATAAACTCTGTTTGTGTGTAAAAGCTGCAGTTTGAGTGTTGTTGTGTCGTTGGTTTCCATCCTGCAGATTCCTGACAGGCCTCCTGACTCATTCCATGTCAAAAAGAGTGGAAATTAAACAAAGCGAACCAGCCGTGCCCGTTCTAATTAGTGTTTTTCCTTTTCTGTTAGGCAGAATGTTGTTGAGGCTGGTGCTCATTTCGCCAGATAGTTGGTTACAAAAAAAAAATCTATTTATATATTGTTGGGATTGTAATTTATTTACGTACAGCTCCTTTAATCAGCTTCATTAAACGCTTTGTGAAATAGAGAGAAAGAAAACCATGGCAGTGGTTCTTACATTTCCTTTTGACTTTTATTTCAGTGAAGACAGTATGAACCTGAGAGATTTCTTCTTTTTCTGTTGATAAACATCCATTCCTGCATTTCAGGCTTGCAACACATTCCAGTTGTCTTGAAGGCAGCTTATGTTGCTCTAAAATCTCAGTGTACTTTTGCATTAATGCATTAATGCTGCATCACAGGAGTGGAAATGACCTGTACCAAGGGCCCTGACCCGACCCCATACCATGCCTGGCTTTTCGACTTGTTTAAAAAAGATCTGTGATACTGATTGGTCTGAGCACAGTCCCCGTCTCCGCTGTATGATGGTCCATCCCAGATCCTCCGAGCCCAGAGCAGTCGCCCCACTTCTGGACATGGTTATAACATAAGGCTTAATTTTAGCACAGTAACATTTTAAGTGGTATGTGTGAATGTAACTCTGTATTGTAGAGCTTGATAAAGGTTTGATAAAAGAATCCCTTGTCCATGTGGTTCTATCAGCTATTGATGAATGCCGGTTCTTGATGCAGTACCGTCTGAGGGAGCGGAGATCACCCATTTTCTGTTTAGGCTTTTTAGGAAATTCCTCCAGATTCCATGATTCATTTATAGATTCACGTCACGACTTTTTTTGGAAGTTGTTACTGGTCTGAAATGCAGGAATGGATGTCTGTTAACAAAACAACAGAAATATCTCGGGTTCATATTGTCTGCAGTGCAATAAGAGATCGACTAACCCTCTCTGTCTTTCACAGGGAGTGAGGAGGAGATCGTGTTGCGGGATTATCAGATGGAGGTTGCTCTGCTCGCTCTGGAGGGAAAGAACATCATCATATGTCTCCCAACAGGAAGCGGTAAAACCAGAGTCGCGGTGTACATCACCAAACAACATCTGGAGACCAGAAGGCAGATGAAGCAGCCAGCAAAAGTCATGGTGCTCGTCAACAAGGTAGAGCAAAAGCAGAGGAAAAAGAGTCCGGCCTGCCTCAACGTCGTTCTAAGTACTAACAAATTTACACCAACCAATTTGAATCCAATACTACATATCAGATTAATGTGTGTGTGTGTGTGTGTGTGTGTGTGTGTGTGTGTGTGTGTGTGTCAGAGCTCTGCCTGAAGGATCAAGTTTAGTTTGCTCGTGTGATTCAGCGAAAACATGCTGGGGATTTTCTCAGTGGTTTGGCAAAGTTTTCTTCTAACTCATCAGGTTTTTAACAGCAGAGCCTGCTTCAGCTTTAATGTGCTGCAGCTCTGCTTCGATCCAGACTTTACACACAATATACAGTCTCCATTAAGTCTGGAGCTCATATTTGTCTTCGCAGCCAACTGGATCCGCTTCAGACCTCTTTTGTCACGTTTAGCCAGTCAGAGAAAAAGCCATGTAAAAGCAAAGCTGTTTATTTGGGAATTGGATGTAGTACTACGTGCGGGCATCCCGTTTCTGTGCCACGCTTCACGCAGACCTAATGCCCACCACGAGAGGCACTGAGACTCGAAATCATCTGACGAAGCAGAACACAAACAAGAGTAACCGTAAATATTTGGACAGATTTATGTTTCTGTTCTACATTCTCTTTCTTTAATGCTAGGACCTGTAATATAGGGTTTTGTAAAGTTTGCTGTCACGTTATTCCTCGTTGACTTCAATCGTGTAAACCAATGCGTTTCTCAAAATGATTCCACTTCATCACCCAGGTCCCCCTGGTGGAACAGCACCACAAAGCCGAGTTCGGAAAGTTCCTGAAACGGCAGTACCGCGTGGAGAAAGTCAGCGGAGACTCGCAGCTCAAAATCTCTTTCCCAAAAGTGGTGGAGGAGAATGACATCATAATCTGCACCGCACAGATCCTGGAAAACTCTCTGGCCAAAGCCAAGCAAGGGGACGAGGACGGGATCAAGTTATCGCGTAAGGTCACGCCTCCTCTTCCACGGCCTCTTTTCCAGTGTGGGGTAACTCTGGGCGTTTTGTGTTTTAGTTTGTTATTTGTGGGGTTTTTTTGTTATTGTCATTGTTGGCAGTGCTCTTGCTCCATTTTCTGGCAGCGTTCAGCACGGGGTGGAATCTGCCTTCTGTGACATCTGGTGTTTGTCTTTGGTTGGTTTTGTGTTTTTTTTTCCATTGGACTTTAAGCCTGTTCGATCCATCAGCGAAAATCAAAGAATCACAGGGGAATTCCCTCTGAGTGACTCAGACTTGGCAGCAGCCCTGAGGGGAAGAAATTTCAACACCTTTTCTTCACCTTTTTGTTATTATTTAGCTTATTATTATATTATGCTTAAACCTTAGTCCTCAAAAAAGCCACAGGATCGTGGTTCTCAAACATGCAGGGTCTTTGACAGCCTTACAAACCCCTCGACTCTGATTTAAACCCCCGTAGGATGACCCATAAAATCCGGCATAAGCATTCCAATGGAAATCATGTGCCTAAGGATCCAAAAATGTCAACTTAATATGAAAGGAACTCGTACAGAAATGAATAAGATGCTAAATGCCAGAGAGATCGTACATATGTCTGTAATTTTCACATCTTACTGTTGGAAATTTGGCTCAGCTTTCTCCCATCTCTGAACATTTGATGCTTTGCAGGTCATCCCACTTACTCTTGTGTCGTTTATCCAGCCTGCAGAGTAAAACAATAAATCCTGCTCCGATTTATGGGGATACGAGTTCACATCCAGGGTCATCACAACCGGAATGCTGTAACAGAACAAACGAACACATTGCTTTTGGCTGCCTTTTTTAGGATGATCGCGATCTACAGTGTTATCACGATTATATTTCTTGCTGGTTCTTAAAACTCATGTGCAGCTGAGCACAGAAACCAAACTCATTTCTCTACTGAAGAATCGAATGAAGCATCAAATAGAGAATCGTGAAACCACTAGTCTGCATTTTGTACCTCGGAGCCAGAGTACACGAGCCATTTACATTTACATTACATGTACAGCATTTAGCAGACGCCCTTATCCAGAGCGAATTACAATTGATACAGTCTTACAATCCAAGCAATTGTGGGTTAAGGGCCTTGCTCAAGGACCCAACAGTGGCAACCTGGCAGAGGTGGGATTGAACCCTGGACCTTCTGGTCCAGAGTCCGGTAACTTAGCCACTAGGCTACCACAGTCCCACAGTACCACAGATCCCTTTGCTTAAGTAAAAGTACTACTAATCTGTTTAAAACTCAAGTAAAAGTTGTAATTTAAACACTGTAATCAAGTAGAAGTATAAAAGTGCACACTACTGAATGTGCTTAAATAAAAAAAACAAAGGATCTCTTTAAAAAGCCTTTCTAACTCCATTTTTGAAACTTTTATTGAGGGTAAGAGGTATAGATCCATGACACTGAGACTTCATCATGGTTTTACTACAACTACATAAATTATCTGCAAAAAATCCTACAGATGACCTTACCAACAGCAACAGCAGGATCAAAACATTTTCAGACACGAAGGACCAAAATATACAAAACACTTTGGTTTTTTAAATAAATGTTTCTAAATCTTTCATAACTAGACATGGTAATATTCAGTAATGCAGTAAATCCTGATATTTAAACGAAACTATAGTTATCATCGACTCTCTGAAACACTCTCCCTGCATTTTAGACCAAAACTGCAGCTTCAACCATTTATTACACCAGTTCTCCTTTTAAACTCCACTACCCTACTTAACTTTTAAAAACAGGATGTAGCTTTTTAATGGACATCTTATATTCTTTACAGAAATAGAATTCAGCGTCCCAGGGACATGGATAAACCTCTGGTGTCTGATTAATAAAAGTGTGTACAGTTATTTGTGGGAGTTGAATGCATTATGCTGAACATTAAAAAGGGTTAGAAAGACTTTATAATTTGTAAAGTTCTGACTTTTACGTAATAAATCAGAACGCAATGAATTGTAGGAATAAATCACATTAAAAAAGGACCCGTGTATGTAACGTCACTAGCTAAACATTCAGTATGATTCAGATTTGCACTCCATTTGCACTAGCATTGCGTAAATAAAAAAGAAAATAATAGCTATAACTGATACATCATTTATATAAGCTAAAATAAGGAGCCTGTTTTGAAAATGTAGTGAGTCAAATAAAAAGTATTAGGTTACAGAAATAATCTCGTAAAATACAGATACCTAAAAACACTTAAGAACAATAATGGAGTACTTGTTACTTACCGCCTCTGTGTCAGAGGATTTGCGGGGTTGGTAAAATATCTGTGATTTGTTAAGTAATAATGATGATCAGCTATTATAAAAAATGGTCTCAATTTCGGTCTTTTTGTTGGCAGTCAGATGCTTGTTCAGATGTGAGCCATCTTTAAATGCCTCTAGATGTTGTACAGTGCTATCTGACTTTCAGCGTACTCTTTGGGCACTACCTCTTTAGGCGAATTTGAATATTATGAACAGCTGTTGTTTGCGTGCATCGTGTGTTATGTAAAATCCAAACCACGTACCAATTATGACCAAGATTTCCAGTCTGCAGCTAATGCATGTTGCCAAATAAATTAATCCCACCCTTTTTAGGTAATTAAGGATTTAATCGTATGTTTAGTCGATGTTGAACCTAGCTGGTACGCCGAATTTAAAATCAGCTTGTTAACATTTTATTCGTGAAAACCTTAAACCATATCATCTTTCTTCTCCAAAAGGGTTCACTCTGATCGTGATCGATGAGTGCCACCACACACAAAAGGGTGGCGTGTATAACCACATCATGACCCGCTACCTGCAGCAGAAAAAACAAAACTTGGCGCTGCAGAAGATGCAGAAGGAGCCGGTACCGCTGCCTCAGATCCTGGGCCTGACAGCTTCACCCGGAGTCGGAGGGGCCAAGAACCAGCAGAAAGCCGAGGAACACATTCTCAGGGTAATCTGGTTGCATCTGGTTCTTCCATTTTGCTCTCGTCCCTCATTTATCTCGACACTCGAACCTGTTTGTAATTATGGCCCCTCAGCTCAGGGCAGCCATAAAATATCCCATGTCCTTCGTGCTGAGTGAATCCGGCATGACCTAAGTCCGTTCATGCGATCCTCTCACAGCTTAAATAACAAAACGACCTCGTTTCCTCTTAAAGGAACACACCACCCTACTTAAGGCCTTTTCACACCAGGGTTTTTGAAGCAGTGGAACCTTCACCCTGAGAGAGCTATGTTTTTTAATCGAAACTCTCTGAAAACTCCCTGCTTTTTCTTTCTTTAATTTCCCTTCTCTTAATGTGTAGGAGATTTTTTACATCTGTGAAAAGGCCCTAACACTTATCTATAGTACTGTGCGTACGTAAATGACAAAGACACAAAAATACGAAAGAACAGGACGTAGCTGTGCAAGAAACTGGTTTGAGATGATCTGAGCTTGAACGTTGAGCGTTATCCATCGGAAGATGGTTCACTGTGGGTATAAACGGGGGCACACTGTCAGCAACAATACTCAGGTGGGCTGTGGGGTTTAAAGTATGATCAGTTGGTATTAAGGGGCACAAGTGTGGCATCACACCACTAGCAGCCTGAACTGTTGATGTAATTCAGGATGGATCCATGCTTTCACGTTGTTTATGCCAAATTCTGACCTACCATTCGAATGTCGCAGCAGAAATCGAGACTCATCAGACCAGGTAATATTTCCTATCTTCTATCTTGTATTAGAATTCCAGTATAAGGCAAAATAAGAAAATAAGAATTAACAACAAAATAGTTCCAAACTTTAGCCAAACTTTAGAGGAAAAAGGTGTATACAAAGCCGAGGCACTGCTTCCAAATTCCTGATGTTTCTAATCAGATTTTGCTCTTTCTTTTTCTCAGGAATTATTATCATTATTATTATTTTGTCTTTCACATCCTCTGTGAAATAGAACGCTACTCAGCACATTTTAAGGGATAATTACTGGTCGTCTGTGGTGTTATTAGTTCCAAGTGTATCGGCTCCAGACTCTCCCGTGGGTGTAACTCTTTATAATGATGCCTTGCAGATTTGTGCGAGCTTGGACGCCTTCACAATAAAAACCAAAGCCCTGGAAGAGAAGCCCAAGGGTCCGTACAAGAGGGTTGCGAGCGCTCAGGAGAGAAGGGAGGTATGAGTTTGAGCGACCATGGCCAAAATATTTCAGGACATTCCACAAAAGAGTCTGATTTCCATTCTGAATCTCGCAGGACCCGTTTGGAGACGTGGTAAAGGGAATCATGAATGAGATCCACGAACATGCCCAGCTGAGCCCGCTGTGCCAGCCAGGAACGCAGAACTATGAGCAGTGGGTGGTGCTGAAAGAGCAGAACGGTGAGAGGAAAGCCCCGACCGAAGTTTCTAACCCACTTTTTTTTTTGCAGCTGGAACATGTCTGTGCTTATACCAGCCCTCTGCTTTTGCATGACGGAAAAATTATGTCAGAACGGTTCCGTGCCAAACCTGAGCTCAATAAATTCGTCTCCCACTGGAGGCAGGTCATGCAGCTACAGTGGTGTCCTTTTACAATATCTACTGCGTTTGCTTTGTGTGTCTTCTTGTCCGTTCAGTCCACAGAGGCGTTCGCAGTTCAGTTCAGATTTAACGTAAACCAAATCAGAGTCTGGTTTTAAACAGAGCAAACCCTCCCCTGTAAACACAACGCGTCACGTTTGCCCTAAACTTTGAGTCACTCAGATATTTATCATTTCATATCTTTTTTTTGGCACAAGTCTGTTTGCAAAGCACGTAGCTACGACAAACAACAATAATTTTATGATTGCTGTAAATCCGGGGCATTCGGACCAGGTCAGGAGTTCCTTGCAGTTATGACTGGCTGTCTCAGGGAAAGCAGACCCCCTTTACTGCAACAGCGACCCCTGCTGGCCATGCATCCCTAATGTAGAAGAACACGCTTAATCCAGAACCTCTGCAAACCTGTCCAAGAAACCCAAAAAGATCACATTTTAGTAAATGTGAATATTTTGAATGGGTTAAGATCCTTGACTGTGGAACTGAGATCCAGGATTCAAATCCAAAAAAACTTCAAGCTACCACTGTTGGACCCTTGAGCAAGGTCCTTAACACACAATCGCTTGGATTGTATGAGCTAAAATGACTAAACGTAGTTGTAATTTGTGTTTTTGTGTTTCCGTGCAGCTGCTAAGGAGGACAATCAGTGCGTTCGGGTTTGTGCGGAACATCTGCGTCAGTACAACGAGGCTCTCCATCAAAGCAACACCATCCGCATGTCCGACGCCTTCAGCTTCCTCGACAAGTACTACAACGAGGAGCTCAAGAAGAAACTAAACCCCGATGATGACGAACTGATTCAGATCACGGAGACCGAACGATTTCTCTTCCGGTTGTTCAAAGGTATGACGGCGCACGAGAAGCGCTAGTTCATCTCTAGCATAAAAAACATCCAAATGCACCAAACGCAAAAAATGCAAAGAATACAGCCTTACTGTTATAAGCAAAGAATCCTCCCTTTTTGCTCATTTCGATGCCACCTCTATTGGAGGCAGCCTACGTCATCTAAAGTTTGGAAACACATTTAAAAAATTTGCAATTTTTTCTGCCGAAATTTGCCATAAACTTGTAATAAAGCTTCACGCTTTAACGCTTTAGAGGTCTTAAGCGTCAGTGCTGGATTTTGTGCAGAAACTTCGAAAAAATAAACATTTTTTAAACGTGTAAAAATGGAGAAATGTTCAGTTCTGAGGAGGAACTGGTTTAAGGAAATTATGTAAATTATTGCACAAATGCTTTTTTACTTTTTTTTTACTCTTACCTTTTCTTTAGAATGGTGAGCACACTGGTCTGGTACAGTGTCCAGGTAACAAGCCCAACATAAACCTACACAGTGTCAGTAAAACAAGACCTCATTAGGTGCCAGCGGACCCAGGACTGGGCCTTACAATGCCAGTTAACTGTAAATGGCAGGAACAATCGCCTCGCAGGGCAGGTACAAACTCATCATGTTGATCCAGCACTTTGAACGTGGATGGAGCCACTCTAAAATCATACCCCCGCCTCAGCTGGGTTGTGGTACTGGTTTCCTGGCCATCGTTGTTGTTCGTTCACTGGCAACTGAGTAAGGCAGTTGTAGAATCAGCTGGCCACTTTTAAAATGGCCGTTGTTCCAGAGTCCCAGCCCTCCTTGTGTGGGATTATGGCCTGAGACACAGTGTACCCATGAACCAGTGCCTTGATAGGTCGGTCTATATTAAAAAAATCCAGAAGTCTAAAACATCTAAACTAGTCCCAGTCTCTTCGCGACCGTCGTCATGCCCATGTTTCTGATCCTGAAGATAAAAAAGAGCGCCTTCTGCAGGAGCTTGATGAAAAACCCACGGACGAGAGAACAACAACCCATGGGCCGAGATCAGGACCCTCCATTCTCAAGACGTTCAAGTCCAGAAATCAAGGCCAGGGGCATCATCTTCACAAAGGGACCCGTCACAGCCGCACCCATCGCTCTAAGCCAGCCGGATCCTGGAGAACCCAAAGTTTCGAGGAGGGCGGCGTCAGGCCGAGCCATTGATAGGAGGAGGAAGCGGGAGGAGATCAGGACGCGTTCGGGTTAAAACCCATGACTGCGGTGATCTGAGACAGGAGTGTGGTCACGTGGAGTGAATGGCCGACATAGTGCCCTCGTAAGTGCCAGGTGAATTTAGCTTTTTCCTTTTTTTTGGGTGTGATGCGACCAGGCGCAGTAGTAGAGCAGAGGTTGGAGGGTCCTCAACAAGGTTCCGTGGACCGGGAGTCATTCTTAAATTTGCTCGTAGGCCACAACAGTGGCAGAGGAACGGTCTCGATATTTCGGCAGACAGTAAACTTCGTCTGTTAGCTACGGGCTGGTCACCCAACGAGATTGCCATTGATTCAGGTGAGTGCCCCAATTATGTTACTTTCCAACGTTGCACACTGGCTGTCGGATATAAGCGCAGGACTCTTACAGTGGTGCTTGACAGTTTATGTGAACCCTTTAGGAAGTTTTTCTATTCTGGCAAAATATGAAACATCATAGATTTTCACAACAGTACTAAAAGAGATAAAGAGAAACCCCAGTTTTAAACAAATGAGACAAAAATTTTATACTTGGTAATTTATTTATTGAGGAAAATGATACAATCCCTTTACCAGATAGTGAGTGGCAAACGTATGGTGAACAGCTAGGATTAGCAGTGCATGTGAGTGCGTGGCCACCCTGTTTTATTTAAAGAAAACAGGGATCTATCAAAGTCCTGCTCAAACACATGCTTGTGGAAGTGTGGTCATGGCACGAACAAAGGATATTCCTGAGGAGCTCAGAAAAGAAGAAAGAGTTGTTGATGCTCATCAGGATGGAAAGGGTACCAAAAAAAAACCATCTCTAAAAGAAAGGGGTTGGGACCCACCAATCCACAGTTCTCAAAAACAGATTGTGTACAACTGGAGGAAATTTCAGCACCATTGTTACCCTCCCCAGGACGTGGTCGGACCAACAAGTCATCACGATTGGAAAGAATGTTTTGTGGAGGATTTGGACCAAATAGAACTCTTTGGTTTAAAAGAAAAGGTTCATGTTTGTCCATGAAACTGAATCTCAAGAGAAGGTGGGTCATGCAGAAGAACACACCCCTAAGCACACACAGCCGTTCTACCAAAGAATGGTTTAAAGAAAGAAAACGTTCATGTTTTGGAATGGGCAAGTCAAAAGGTCCTGACCTTAATCCAATGGAAATGCTGGGAACAGGACTTGAAGCGAGCAGAGTTAATTTGAGGAAACCCACCAACATCCCAGAGCGAAGCTGTTTCTGTACGGAGGAATGGGCTAAAATTCCTTCCAAGGCCGGTGTGCAGGAATGATCACACCAGTTACAGGAAAACGTTTTAGCTGCACGTTATTGCTGCACAGGGGGTCACAGCCGCATATTGGGTGAAAACAAAGGCTACATTCCAAGAAAAGAATCAGTTCATCTGGGACATCGATTAGATTTATTGGAGAAAAACGTTCGTCCTCACGAAGTGACTTCTTCAGTCTCAGCAGTTGGAAAAACGTCCCCAATTTATATACAAGCACGTTGCATAACGCTGGTACCAGACACCCAATTAATAACAATGGAACCGGTGATCAGTTTAATATGCAGATTGACATAGCCATTAACGACAATGGCCACGTGTGCCACTCACACAGGATTGGGGAAGGGCTGCGATGGCTCCGTTGTAAGATGGTGAGAGGTGTACTCTGAGGCCCCCTCCTCGGTTCAGGGATGGACATTCCCTTTTTACAAAAATGGCTTCTTTTACTTCGCGTTCAAACCATCGTTCCTCCCTATCAAGGATCTGCACGTCTTCATTCTTGAAAGAGTGGCCACTGGCCTGTAGGTGGGTGTAAACCGCAGAGTCCTGACCTTATGAGGTAGCTCTTCAATGTTGTGCCAGTGGCTGTTTGGTTTCCCTGAAGTACAATTCCTGAGAATCCTCCCGGCACTTAACAGCGTACACTACATTACTCTGTTTGTGCTGGGGGACCCGATCCTTGGGGTGGACCAGTTTCTGGCGTAGGGGTTTGAAAGCCACTGAGACGCGGTGTTTGGCAAAGATGCGTCTCAATTGTTCAGATGTTCCTGCCACATATGGAATCACCACTGGTTTACGCTTAGACTGCGGCTGTTGTTCTCCTCTCGTCGATCTGCTGGAGCAATGTTTGGGAGTCTTACCGGCTTTGACAAAAGACCCAGTTCGGATAACCACATTTGCCCGGGGCCTGCTTAATGTGAGATTTTTCTCCATCCTTGGCCGCTGTGTCAGTGGGGACGTTGTCTGCTCGGTGGTACAGTGTTCTGATGACTCCTAGTTTGTGCTCCAGTGGATGATGAGAGTCAAACCTTAAGTACTGATCCGTATGTGTTGGCTTACGGTAAACATCGACTTTCAATCGCCCCCCATCTCCAATCACAACCTCACAATCCAAGAAGGCTAACCTGCCGTTCTTCACATCCTCCCTGGTGAACTTAATGTGTTTGTCCACTGAGTTGATGTGGTTGGTGAAATGTGGCACTTGCTGAGATTTCATTTTAACCCAGGTGTCATCCACATATCTGAACCAATGGCTGGGTGGTGTTCCTGAATAGGATCTTAGTGCCTTCTTTTCCACTTCATCCATATACAGGTTGGCCACGATGGGTGAAACTGGGGACCCATGGCGCACCAATGTTTCTGCCTATAGTACTGCTCTCTGTATGTGAAATAGGTTGATTGAAGACTCAGCTCCAGAAGCAAACACACCTGGTCCGAGTTAAGGGTGGTCCTATT
Source organism: Ancistrus triradiatus (assembly GCA_025084515.1). Taxonomy (NCBI): domain Eukaryota; kingdom Metazoa; phylum Chordata; class Actinopteri; order Siluriformes; family Loricariidae; genus Ancistrus; species Ancistrus triradiatus. The sequence continues at coordinate 9,446 of JAJAGP010001882.1, read as the reverse complement.
GCTGAGAGTGGGGTCATCCTGTAGTTTCACTCGGACTACCTCTACTGCCTCAGCAACTGGAACGCATGTGAAGAGAGATGTGACATCAAACGAGACCATTGTTTCATCCGTCTCCATAATGACGTCCCTCACCTTATCCACGAAATCCATGGTGTTCTGGATGTGATGATCCGTGCTGCCTACCAGCGGGTTGAGGATCGATGCCAGAAACTTGGCGATGTTGTAGGTCACTGAGTTGATCATACACACAATGGGCCGCAATGGCACATCCTGTTTATGTATCTTAGGTAAACCATACAGACTAGGTGTAGCTTCCCCTGGGTATAAGCTGTGGTACAGAGGCCGGTCAATAGCTTTGTCCTGTTCTAAAAGCTTCAGACAATCTATCACCTTCTTGTACCCACTACCAGGATCTCGTTTCAGGGGCTCATAAGTGTTAGAGTCTCTAAGGAGAGTCATAACTTTTTCATGATAGTCTGTCTGGTTTAATAGAACAGTGCACCTGCCTTTGTCCGCTGGAAGGATGATGATGTCATTATCCTTACTGAGAGTCGTGAGTGCATTCCTTTCCTCTCTGCTGATGTTAGACGGCGGTGGCGTTGCATTGCTAAGGCAGGCTGAAACTTTAATTCGCAGTTGTTCTGCTTCCATGTCCGCAATGTTGTTGTTGCGGATTGCTGTTTCCGTGGCAGTAATCAGTTCCACTAGTGGTATTTGCCTCGGTGTCACAGCAAAATTCAGTCCCTTAGCCAAGATGTCTTTCTCCGCCTGGGTGAGTTGTCTGTCAGTCAAGTTCTTCACCCACTTGTCCACATCCACCGGTTGTGTCTGTCATCTGTCTCTCTTCCAGCCTTTGAGATTATCATCCGTCCACCGGTGTCTCTGGCGTGCCGCAAGAAGATCGAACTTCTTCTGCTGCCTAGTTTTCGACTTTCCATGTTGTGCTAACCGAGCCTTTTCTGTGAAGTTGATCACATGCTGAAGGGTGGTCTCGTCTAGACAAGATGTAAGTCTCTGACTTTCAAAGCATTGATGGTAAAGTTGGTTTGTCTCACTCGTTCATTCAGCAGCTGGTTCTGTGCCTTCTGGAGGATCTTGTTGGCCCGGTTGCCCGTTACTGAGGATTTCATTTGCAGACTCTTTGGAGTGATCCCATTCTGTCTGCATCTGAGGTTGAATCTCAGGTGGTCCCTGTAATCAGCCATCTTAGGAGCCGTTTGTTCGTACTCTCGTACGAGTTTAAGGCGATCTTTACCAAATTGAGTCAAAACGTCTTGATGCATGCTCATGATCCAGGTAAGAAAAATCCAAGAAATTCGAATCAGTTCATCTGGCCATAGATGTATGGAGAAACGTTTTCGTCAACTAATCTAAGTGACTTCTTAAGTATCAGGCAGTTGGAAAAAACATCATGAAAACATTCAAACTTCTTGGGGAAGTTTCCAAATGCTGAGGACTGAAGAAAGTCAATTAGATGAGTGCACGAAACGTTCTCCAATAAAAAAATCCTAGGTCCAGATGAACTGATCAATTTCCTGGTTTCTTACATGGATCATGAGAATGCATCAAGAAAAGGGTCCCAATCCCTTTTGCCACTCAATAATATGTAAATAATTGGATTCATTTTTCTCAATAAAGAAAAGACCAGTGTGATATTTTCGTCTTATTTGTTTAAATGGTTCTCTTTATATACTTTTAGGACTGGGTGTGAACATCTGATTTGATGTTTTAGAATCATAATTTATGCAGGAACCATATAAAAAACAATTTAAAGGCTTCACAAACTTTCAAGCACCGCTGTATATACGCTGAAAAACGTTTTCAGAATGTACACGGTACCAGACAGTGTTTCGTATAATGAAATTTTGAATAATGAGAGCTTGTTTGCATTGTTTCCTATGGGGAAATTCTTACCTGGTCCTCTATATTTAGATTTGCTTCCATTAATTTTCAGATCTTCATTCCTTATAGTTCGAATAACAGGTTAAGGGACTAAAATAAGATGTAGGTGTAATTCTTATAAAGATCAACCATATTTGACAATCTATAATTCTGGAATCCATCATGAAATGTTGGAGCAAGTTGTTATAATTAAGAGTTAGTATCATGACACTAAGTTTCTTCTAAATGTGTTCAAATAATTTAATCTCAATTTCTAAACCCAAAAACGTCAATTCTGACTCCAAAATATCCAAAACTAAACTCTAAACTCATTAAAGTATTTCTTACGAGTTAAAGATGGCCAAACGTAATTTCTCACACTAATTTAATTTAATTTGACACATTTCCTGTGTTACATCAGTTAGGGTTTGTACTTTATTGGCATACGAAGACATCAAAATAGCTAAGAGTCATAAATATTATACGTTTTATTATATGTTTTATTTACCTTATCAGGATTTCAGTTGGTTTACTGGGGCTTCTCCAAACATTTCACAATAAGTTACTGGAATTTTTTAAATAATCTTTACTCTTGAAATAAAATTCTCAAATGTTTGTTCTTTCTGAACTAAATTAAAAAAAAATTACCGGTATGATAAATTGTAATTCAAATAACTTGTCAGAATTATCTTTTCTTAAGAACAGCCTTTTAGAACAAGCGCTATTCTTAAGCGTTACGTTCTTAAATGTTTTCTTAACCTTACAATAGCCTCACACTTATCTTAGGCTGTGATGGTCGACAAGGTAAACGTCCAAATATATCAAACTTTATGCAGTTTATTTATTGCTGTGCTATTCTTGCCCATCCTTGTCTTTTGCTCGTTTTTATCACCCCGAAGGAGGATTTTTTTTTCCTGTTATCTATTTTTCTTCCCCCATCACCTCTGTTTCTTCTTCTGATGTGAACTACATACGCTAAAAATGTGGAAAGCTTGTGCCTGTATGTACACCCTCGGTTTCTATTGTGTGATGACAGTCAAGACCTCAACCACAGAGTTTACGATTTTGTTTTTGGGCCCTAATTACAGCAGGACTGCCTGCTGGGGCTGCAAATGTAAACATCCCGGGCACAAAAAGTAAATACAGGAGTAAATCCAGTGTTCCAATCCGTGCATTTGTTGATTGAGACTGTGCAGTTATTCTTTCTGGAAAAATAAACACACACTGCAGGTTAACATAAGGATGTTGGCATTTGGACTGTGTTTTTGTTTTTGTCCCTTGCAGGCTCGGGGCAGAGGAAGAGCCGAGGACAGCAGCTACACTGTGGTGGAGGAAGCAGGATCGGGTGTGGCTGAAAGAGAGAGCGTGAACGAGTACAGGGAGAAAATGATGAACAGAGCCATCGCCAGGATTTGCACCCTGAGCCGAGAGGAGTACGACAAGAAAGTACGATTATTACATTTACATTACATTTACAGCATTTAGCAGACGCCCTTATCCAGAGCGACTTACAATTGATACAGTCTTACAATCCAAGCAATTGTGGGTTAAGGTTCTTGCTCAAGGACCCAACAGTGGCAGCTTGGCAGATGTGGGATTTGAACCCTGGACCTTCTGGTCCATAGTCCAGTACCTTAACCACTAGGCTACCACAGTCCCATACCATTTGTTGTTCAGTGTTCTTCTGATGGTGGACTCATGAACATTAACATTAGCCAATGTGAGAGAGGCCTTCAGTTGCTTAGAAGTTACCCTGGGCTCCTTTGTGACCTCACCAACTATTACATGACTTGCTCTTGTTGGTCGGCCACTCCCGGGGAGGGTAACAATGGGCTAAAATTCCTCCATTTGTACACAATCTGTCTGACTGTGGATTGGTGGAGTCCAGACTCTTTAGAGATGGGTTTGTAACCTTTTCCATCCTAATGAGCATCAACAACTCTTTTTCTGAGGTCCTCAGAAATCTCCTTTGTTCGTGCCATGATACACTTCCACAAACATGTGTTGTGAAGAGCAGACTTTGATAGATCCCTGTTCTTTAAATAAAACAGGGTGCCCACTCACACCTGATTGGCATCCCATTGATTGAAAACACCTGACTCTAATTTCACCTTCAAATGAACTGCTAATCCTAGAGGCTCACATACTTTTGCCACTCACTAATATGTAAGATTTTATCATTTTCCTCAATAAATAAATGACCAAGTATTTATCTCATTTTGTTTAACTGGGTTCTCTTTATCTACTTTTAGGACTTGTGTGAAAATCTGATGATGCTTTAGGTCATATTTATGCAGAAATATAAAAAATTCTAAAGGGTTCACAAACTTTCAAGCACCACTGTATAGGTCTAGTTTAGGGACAGAAGAATTACAATAAGATTTTGACGTAGATTTTCCACACAAAAAAAGAATAAAATAAAAGCAGTAGATTTAAAAGAGAAGAGAAGAAATAATTTCAAAATGAAAATACAGAATAAATACAATTTTAAACAGAAATGTTTTCAGGCTGGATTTAAAAGTGTCTCGAGTCAGGGCTCTTCTAATGTTCTCTGTTAACTGGAACTAAAATCAAGGACAATAATTAAGCCTAAAAAAAGAAAAGAATAAAAGGATAAAAAGATTTCAGCTTAGTAGGGATGCACCGATATTGAATTTCTTTGGCCAATGCGATAACTAATTATTAGTACATTTTTGTGGCCGATACTGACATTAAAACCGATAATTTAACCTTTCTGTATTTGCAAGAAGTTCATACTTTAATCCATATATGAACTGCAGTAATTCATGTCACACAGCAATAAAAAAAAACCTTCTTTGCGAATTACAGGGACTTGAACCCCAACACTGGATTTCCAAAAACAATTCTGCAAAGATAATATCAGCAAAGCATAATAAAATAAAAGAGGAAAAGTGAAATAAATGTGAAATATGAAATATGAATATGAAATAAAAACACTATATATAAAAGAGAAGAAATCGTTATTAAAAGTACATTTGAAAGATGCATTTAAGATTGAGAAAGAATAAAAGAAAAGCAGTAGATTTAAAAGAGGAGAGAAGAAATCATTTCAAAATGAAAATACAGATTAAAAGTTCAGACAGCAGTGTACTTACACGAAGCCGAAAGCCTGCTCAAACAGAAATGAGTTTTAAAAGTGACTCGAGTCAGGGCTCAAGACAATAATTAAGCTTAAAAATAAACTAGAAGCATAAAAGTCGGTCTAAATAAAAAGATTAAAGCTCAGTAGAGATGCTCCGATATTGAATTTCTTTGGCTGATGCGTTAACCGATTATTAGATCATTTTTACAGATATTAAAACCGATAATTTAACCTTTCTGTATTTACAAGAAGTTCACATTATAATCCATATATAATTATATGAAATGTTGTTAAAAACTGGATCAGTCATTCATTACATGCAGCAATAAAACATAAATCAAACACAACGATTACTGTAACAAATAAGTTTTGGTCCAATAACAAATGGTTTTGTTCCAGTTTATTTTCTAACCATCCCTTAAAAAGGTAAGAATCTTTTTTTTCAGACTTGCACTGGTACAGGCAGCAACAAGAATAATTAAGTGTGTTAGAAACTTATGACCGAGAAGCCCAAGAAAGAACTGAACTGTATAGCAAACCTAAGCTCATGTTTATGGAGATAAAGATTTTTGTGGAGTTTTTGGCTGAATGTATGAAATCCGATGTCCGTTCATGTCACGCTCAGATAAAGGAGAACCAGCTGCAGGCCATTATGGAGGATCGTGTGAAGACCAAGAAGAAGCAGCAGAAGGGATTAGTGAATGAGGATCCGAGCAAAGTGAAGCTGAACTGCAGGAAATGTGGCGTGTTCGTGTGCTCGGGGGAGGACATCGAGGTGATCGAATCGATGCACCACGTCAACGTTAACAAACCGTTCAGGTAGGTCTTCGGTGGAGCGCGAGCGGTGTCCTAACGGAGTTCATAATTAAGTGGCGATCATACTGCTGTGCTCGGTTTTAGGGAGCTGTTTCACGTCAGAGAGAACACCACCCTGCAGGAGAGGCTCCTGGACTACGAGGCCAACGGAGTCATAGCGTGCAAACAGTGTGGACAGGTACGGCTTACAGATATCGCTCAGTCGGTACGGAGAGTGAGTGTCCGAAGATTATCAGTTCAAATCCCAGCGCTGCAAAGTGGCCTCTGTTGAGCCCCTGAGCAACTCAATTAACAGCTCATTGCAAGTCAGGATTAAGTAATCTGTTAAATGGAAACGCACAAGATTATTTCTTTACGTGTGTTGATCGGATGTGTCTGGGCCGCTCATTGAAAGGTTTGGGTTTTTTTGTTTATTTATTGTGTCTTATTGATACACATCAACACACTAGTCATGCGCCAATTTAGAGCAGCCAGTTAACCTCAGGTATGTCTTTGGAATGTGGGAGGAATCCAGAGCACCCACGAGGAGAACATGCAAACTCCAAACATGTCAAACAGATCACCTTTGGAGTATAATGGTGCTTGTTAAATGTAAATGCGTAAGATTATTTATGGCTGTGGTGACTCGGACTTGGAAATTGTCTTCGGAAAGAAAATCTTCTTAAATGTGTATTTACTTAAGAAAAACGTTTTAAAAAATGATTGTTATTCAACTAACTTCTTAAGAATGATCTTATTTTTTCTTAACTCGTTCTTAACAATTCTAAGAACAAGTGGTATTCCTGTAAACGTTCTGTTCTGAAATGTTTTCGTAACCTTACGTATGCCTCACACTGCAAAAGGTGACCAGGTAAGCCTCGAAATGTGAAACTTTAAACAGTTTACTTATTGGAAATGTCGTCCTCATTTTTTCTTTACTCTGTGACTCCAAAATTATCATATTTTCCAGGTAGGATTTTTTTCCACCATCACCTCTTTCTTGTTTGCTTTTGAACACTTGGTTTGCTGTTTTTCCTCTGAGCGGATTAAACTGAATAACGGAAATAGCGATAACTACAAATTCAGAATGTGTTTCACTCTGTATATCATAAGCTGTAAAATACAGCGTAGCCTACGGAAGAAAGTAACGGATTTTATAAAGATGACATTTGAGTTTTGATTAAGAATTGCATTTAAAACATTCCTCAAAAGTTTTTTCTTAAGAAAGCTTTCGTGAATCCAGCCACTGGACATTAAATCAGAAGGGTGTGAGTTCAAATCCCTTCTCAGTCAGTGTTGTTGCTTCGTGTAGTTTTATTGTTAATTTAATTTTAATAGTAGCGAGCCGAACTGCTGTGACTGAACAAATGCACGTTATTTCCCGTGTCTGTCCAGAGTTGGGGCTCCATGATGCTTTATAAGAGCATCGAGTGTCCTTGCCTGCACATCAAAAACTTTGTGGTGACGTACGACTCGAAGAAAAAGACGTTCAGCAAGTGGCGCGAGCTCGCCATCCGGTTCCCCGCCTTTAACTACACCGTCCACGCTGAGCGCGAGACGCAGTCGGACGAAGACATGGACGAGACGGAGTGAAAGAGCCGATGTTATGATACTGAAACTCAGGCCTTGTTTTGATTAAAACTATTAACTAAATCAGTCTCTTTCCTCCTATGATGCTTCATGAGTCACCGCTGCTACTAATATTGACCTTTTTACTTAATTCCATATCATAAGTTTATTTCTGATGATCACTGGTCGATGCACATTGATCCTCCGGCAGTGGAAATACCTCAGGTGGGATTGGTAACTATTTACAGACAGTTCACAGACTGTTTACTATTTGCAGATCTTTTGGTGTTCTTACAACTCGTTATTCCAGTTAGTTCCGATCATGTAATTAAACAAGTAAAAGAAATGAATTATAACAAATTTATAAAAACATTAGTTTGGATTTAAATGAGTTAGAGCAGCCTAATTGTTCCGAGGTTCATCACCTTGGCTTAGAGAAACGAAAAAAAATGTCAGTGCTTTAAATCAAAAGCCTTGGACTCTTAATGGATTCACAGCTTGACTGAAGAGCAATAAGACTCAAGATCAGTTTTACTCTTATCACTTCCACCTGGGGTTGAGTTGATGAATCAGTCAGAAATGTTATAGGAGGGTTATACAGCATCAGCAGCTCCGGCGGTTCCATCAGCTCAGTTCTTTCTGATTTTCTTCCCAGTAACCACAAAGACGTCTTTTCCTTAAACTCTGTTAAACAAAACATGAATAATATTTATAGCAGCACACACTGAACCTTTATGATTTCACCGGCCTTTTAAAGATGCAATGGCAACAGTTAAAGGACAGATTTTTCAGATCCTGTTATAATTTATTACAATTGTTAAGATCGCATTTGTTAAAGTGAACAGTTGTTGCTCGGATGGTCGCTAAACGGCATTTAGTTATTTTGTGTAAAAGAGCACCAACAAATTTGTCCATTTTTGCATACAGGTAATGGTGTGAGACGTCCTGATTGTGCTACAGTAAAACCATGTTGGGTTTGGTTTACATGTGATTTGTCTTCTAATTCTAATAAAGTCGCTCTTTGGGATGTTTCCCAACCATGTCAGCATCTTTCTTAAACAAATAAATATAACAAACTGAGTCTCATCTGTATTTTACTCTGTAAAAGGCTTGGTTTGTGCCGGACTTCAAGGTTTGGCTCTGCATTGCTCGGGAGGCAGTTCACCAGCCTTCCGAATTGGTCAGGGGTCACACAGACGAACACAATTGGGAGAGGGTCCATAATCCATTTCTGGGTCATGGACCCAACACTACACTCCCGAATTATTCCTGCTATTAAAAACCTAAGACGTGTCACCTGGGTCTAATTTCTTGCATGAGCAGTCCATAATGATGAGGATCGGATCACGTTTATTGACTGGCATAAGAACGTCTCCAGCTGCACCATAAAAGCGTTACACCCAGTCACACTTACGCACTCCACTGCACCTGTCCAGACCCCCCAGGAGGAACCTGCTTCGAATTTATACGAGCCTCACTGGAGAGCTGCTGTCAGAGCAAACATGACTCATGCTGACAGCTGGACTCGGACAGCCTTGTCCCTCTGGTACGGGGCGGTGATGTCATTAGGAATGCACAGAAATACAGTAATAATAATTATGAAGGGATTAAGCAGGGAAGCAAGCAGATGGTTCATATGCATAAAAAACTTTTATCAAGGGCTCTGACCCGACATTTCAATCATTTTCTCACACATTTGGTGATAAACTGCAAATCATCTGATTATCTTAACTCTTCAGAGCCTCAGCCTATCCTGGATGCTGCTTTTGGACCAAATCTGTCAGGAGTCATACCGTCGTACCAGGTGTGGACTGTAGAGGGTAGCAACCGCTCTCTTTCCTCGGTATGATTCCTGGCAGCCGCTGTGGTTGAGCTGTCTGTTAGTAAGCAGCACAATCACAAGCAAATGATCCTCAGCTGCTGCCTTTGGCTATTTAAGAGCTTCGCCACTGGCAGCAGCTGTCGGATCATCTGACTGCACACGCCGTCTCTGCCCTCGATCGTCGCTACGGCGTTTTATTTAAATAACGATCCTGCTGGCCACAAGGGAGTGCACCGAGACCTCACCCGTCTCACTTCTGCTCTTCTAAAGAGCCCC